>VNJV01018346.1:0-45414 GCA_008042635.1 Drosophila nikananu | reverse complement strand
ATATACTTATATATATATATATATATATATATATATTTATATACACACATATATTTTAGGTCTTTGGCCGCCTCTAATTAAATGATTGACGAATAGAATGCTTTGACATTCAGTGAGGCACAATTTAGCTTGAAATAATTTTTAGGCACAAATTTAGGCAGAAAATACATATATACAATTTTTTTAATATCTTTTTTACAATTTTTAAAGGACTAAACATAGAGGAAAAAAATTAAAATGAAAAAGGAAGCGGAACTTCGTAATCAAAAACAATAAATGAAATTCAGCAGCGGAAATTCAAGTATGTAAAAATGTACTTAAATATAATGATTTTAGACAATAAATAAAATATTAAAAATAAAATATTAAAAATAAAATAAAAATATTTTAGAGGCTTAAGCTACCTTTTCCTAATTTAATACTCTTTTATAAAACATATTTAGCTGGTAAACAAATATATAAAAATAATTAAACACAATAAAATATGAGATGTTTAAAAATATTTACAAATTTGTTTAATCTTATAAAATAATTAATTTGTGTATAATAATAATTTTTATTACAATTATAAAATTTTACGAAATATATGTGTAAATACATTTTCCCTTCATAATTCATTTAACTTATTTGAATTATAGAATAATATTAAAATAATAATATAATATATAGTTTATCAAATTATTTTAATAATGCGTTAATTTCTGAAATATTTAGGATATATGATTTTTCTTTAACAGTTCTTTAAGCTTAAAAATAAAAATTGATTATTTCAAGTGTAAGTTTTATTATTATTGACAGTCCTTTGACTCAAGCCGCCTATCCATTTTATTCTGTTTTTATTTTTAAACAAATTAATATTAATAAAAGCAATAAATTAAACGTTTAATTAAGAATATTTTCGTATTCTGAGCGACAAGAAACGAGTACCAAAATACCCTGTAAAGATGGATACATTTTTTATATATACAGTGCTAGATAAATATAGAGCTTAGTAGTTGAGGTATTATATATTTTTGTAATCGTTTTATGAGAATATTACAGCTCCTGAAACCCCTCTGAACTTCCCTTAAATTACCCTAAGCTCACCTAGTTTGCGGATAAAGTTTTGCTTCGGGCAAGACGCCGTGCTTAAGGCACTGTTAATTAATTAGCAAAGCACTTAGTCGCTATCTTTTTTCACCTATTTATTCCATTCATTAATTGGGTCCATTCACAGCGACACCTGTGGCGAGATACGGCAACTGGGCAAACTCATTCATGGAAGAGGCAGCGGGTGCGAGTGAAACGGAGAGAGCGTGGGGTGGTGGGTGGTGATCGAAGAAGTTAACGGCGAACAGCTGATCGGTCAGCTGTCGCTCTCCCCAGGCATCTTACAAATATTTTTGTAATGAGCCAGCAGCAAGTGGTAGAGCGAGAGAAAGAGAGAGAGTAGAGAGCGAGTGGGAGAGAGAGCAAGTGGGCGGCAAAAGAAGGCAAGATGTTCTCTTCCATTCTTTACACCGGAAATAAAAGGACGTCCACTTTAAATAAATCACATTTTATATTAAAAAAAAAACTAATAATATAAACTAAAAAATTACACTGCAAATTAAATTTTAATTTGATATTTCCTAGTTCTGTTTTTAAGGACTTGACTTGTTTTCAATTTTATTTATTTCTTATATACTTTTTGATCCTTTACATAACATTTTCATTAAACCTATTTTGTTTTGCTGTCTATCTTACTTATGCAATTTTTAAAGTGACTGAAATAATCCTTATTTGATTGTAAGTACTTAATTTTACTTACTTTGTTTCGCTGAGTGTCATTCCACCTCTCTCGACCAGAAAGCGAGTGACGATTGTGGACGCTACGCCGGTCCGTCAGTCTTGAATTTTTCGTGGAGCGATTAACACACAGCAAATCAGCAGATCGTCGAATGCCTAAAAAAGTACACAAATTTAGCCGCATCATCGAATAATAAAAAAGACGCCAAGCGAAACAACAGCAGCATCAGCAGCGGCGGCCAAATGCAGGCTATGCAAATAACTCATTAAGATCAAGAGCCGAACGAATTTCTTGATTTTTTCTCAGTTTATTTTTGTTGTTTTTTTGTTGTTTTTTTGTTTTTTTTTTTTTCATTTAATTTTGGTCTCGTGTTTTGACCGAGTTCTTTGACAACAACAATTCAAGATAAAACCAACAACGTCAACGACACAGCAGAAGCGCCAACAGCAAAATGGATGCCGAGGTGTGTATTTTAATTGCAAGCGTTAAACTTAAGACACATGCCTCAAAAACAAAGCAAAATAAGATGACAAAAAAAATTGAGGCAAAAAGTGAAACCGAAATGAACAAAACAAAAAAAGAGCCCAACAATTTTGACGCATTTTCGTGGCTACACAAACTTGTACATATTTCTTCCTCTCTTTTTTTCTTTTAAGTAAAAACGAGTTTTCAGTGTAAGTTCAACAATAACAAAATTAATTCAAGCTCAAGCTCAACAACAATAGTAAAAAGGGAAAAATGAAGGGGGAAAGAAGAGAATTTTGTATTATGTTTTATTTTGTTTCCAGGTATTACGTATACGTAATACGTATATGTATACGTAATGATTTATTTTTTAAGATGAATGGGAAAAAATCGTTTTTGATGATTTATAAGAACCTAACGTAGCTTATTAAGATCAATATTACGATCTATAAGCTGCGTTAGGCTTTTTTAAATCACTTTCACACATTTTTTAAAAGCCGTTTAGTTTTAAATATATACAAATTAATTTAATTGGTTTCCCTTTTGATAAATTGTAGGCAATGAATTTTTTAAAACCCAAATAAAGGCCATTGAAGACCATAACTTTATAGTAAAATGATATATCTACATCTACATTTAAATATCAAAATAATAAATAAATAATTATATTATAAAATATTTAAAAACTAAAAAACTAAATATTTTTTCGCTTTATTCCTTTCTTCCGTAAAGATAAAACACTTAAAAATACCTTATATGAGTATTAATTTATATCTATTGCATAAAGTATTAAAGTATTATTGCATTCCCCCAAAAAAACGGCATATTAAAACCATTAACTTTCGTTTATAAAAAAATGACTCGATTAATGCGAAATTCCTGCTTATCGCTTGCCCTGGATTTATGGGCTTACTGCCACTTATCGTCAATGAAGATTATGCCAATGATTTACGGTATTTGGTGAAACCAAAGGAACCCCCCTAAAGGCCACACCTCTGGTTTTTTTTTGCCCAGTTATTTTACGCCTGAGAGAATTGCTTATTACCTTTGCATTTTTTGCATTTATTTCCCAGCGACTAAAATGCAAATGAGGCAAAATGGAAATTTACACGCTTTTGTGTATAATTTGTAGTTATTTGATCAAAGTTAGAACTTGTTTTGCAGCCAGACTCTTTAACGCTATTAAACATTTTTATTAAATATATAATATATGAGTGGATTGACACTTGGGCAAATTAAAGGGGAATTATAATTGAATTAATGGTGCAAATTTAAATTTGAATGATTATTTTAATCGATAAAAAGTCGATGTGATGAGAAAATATTGTTTGCCTGTTGGTGCTTATCAGGAAAATATGTTCCTCAAAATTAATCTCATATATAATTTATTAAAAATGAAATATATTTGATTTATTAATCTATCATCTATTTAAATGATTATGATTATTTTTAACATTAAAAAATCCTTTAAATCAGTCTGTACTGCAGATCAGGGCCTAGATTGTCTTTTAAAAACCCTAAAATATGAATAAAAATATTTCTATAACAATTTTAATTAGAATTGAAATATATAAATCATAATATTAATAAAAAGTAATTATTAAAAATGAAGAAGCTCTTTTTTCCCCCAAAAGAAAGCACACAAAAGCATTGTCAATAAAGGCCAATTAAGGTTCCCTTTGAGCTTGTCAGGTTTCCGGCAACATTCATAAAAGAGAAATTAGTATTTTCTTGGTTGGTTGTTGTTGGGCCCAAGTGCAGTGAACCCTCGATGGTAAAGAATGACCACCGACCACACAATGGAAAATTTTCCACTCAAAGATATTGTTGTGATCGAGAGTGGAAAAAAATAAAATAAAAATAAAAATATGAGAAAAAACAAGCACTTAAAGAGACTGAACATGAATAATATCAGTGCGTCTTTCTCTCTCTCTCCCTCTCTCTCTCCTTCTCTCTCTCTCTTGACGGTTTGCCAATGGCCTTCCATGGGTTAAGTGAGGGCAAAAAGGGGGCCAACGTGTGTGTACTGTACACCACGCACTTGAGGACTGTTTTGTTTTATCTTCTGTTATCTGCCACTAATGTTGATTTTTAGTGGTACAACTTTAGCCCAGATTGTAGTTTGTGGATGAGGGGTGTTAAAAATTAATAAAAAATATAAAATATAATAATATTTGAAATAGTTAATTGAAATATTTGCCTCTGTAATTCCTGCTCAATTATTAAATTAATTAAAAATCTCAGAACAGCGGTTAAATTAAAGTTAATGCCAAAAAGTATTGGAATGTTCATTCAATTTCTTAATTACCCCAAGGCCAAACATACATTTAAATTATAGAAATATTTTTTAAATATAATTACAACTTCTTTGCTTAATTATAAAGCTCTGTTACAATATCTCTTAAACAAAAACTACAAAAAAAAAACAAAGTTAAACTAATTTTCTAATTTTCCAAGGCCAAACGTACATTTAAATTATATAAATATTTGTAAATATAATTTTCCATTTTTTTTATGCTTAATTTAATAATTTCTTTAATAATAAATTAAAACTTGTTTGCTTAATTATAAAGCTCAGAAACAATATCACTCTAACAAAAACTAAAAAAATCAAAGTTAAACCTTTATTTTTTGTATATTTCCCAAGCCTTTTAATGGCTTTCAATTACAAAAAATAAGTTTTAAATATAATTATGCCAACCTACGTCAGGTGCAAAATATTTTCCATTAATTACAAACTGAAGAACCCAATAGCTTTCCATAATCAAAGCAACCCTCTCAAGTTTCCAGTGCACGTAATAATTTATACTTTGTTTTTAACTGCTTTTGGCTGCCGATAAGCGCAGTGAAACTGAAAACCAAATAGAAATCATTGTCTGGGATTTACACAAGGTTTTTGAGAACTGACAAAAAATACAAAAAAATACATACAACAAAAAATATTACGTATACGTCAACGGCGCCAGGTCCTCCAGTTTATATATTGCGTATACCACATGTGGGTTACTAATCTTGTCCAGAGTACCTACAATATTTGAAAAGCGGAAACGAGACTCAAATTGACTCGCAGCGAAAGCAAAATCAAAATTCGTTGATAAGTTAGCTCGTTATTTATGACACTTGAGATTCGATGATGGCTTCCTTATCTGAACTTCGTTAGGGGATAGGATCAGATCCTAAGTGAGGTGTCCCAGTGGCTGGCAACAGAGATGGCGCTCCTGACAAATGGTTGCTGTTTGGAGTGGCCCATAAATCACTGGCCATCCATCTCAATTCACACATTATATAGTACTATATATACAATCCTTCAGTCATAACTGCCACCGATAGCCAGCCCATTGATAGCGATTTAAATGTTTTCAATGAACGTGGGTTTTTGCCATAATTTTGCTGTTCATAAATCACAGTGGCAAATAATATTTATTATATGATTCATCAGGGAATCTTATAACAAAGCACGTTTAATGGAAATCGAAGTCAATGTGGGCTTTAAGGGGTTTTAAGTTATCAGCGGATTTTATTAATTTATGGGCTGTTAAGTTAAATGAAGAGTTAAGTTAAGAAAAATATAAAAAACTATGTTACAAATATTATTTAAAATCCTTAACAGTGCTTGGGAACCCCCTTATTATCTCTAGAATTTTCAATTAGACCCATTGAACCGCAGACCCACGTGCTAGGGCATAGATATACATAGTTTGTATAGTCTGTCTTTCCTATCTTTCCGTCTGGTTTGGCAGACGTTCGGGTGTCACATCGAAAGGCCACTTATCTAGCCGTCGACATCTATCTATATCTCTATCTCTATTTCTATCTCTATCTATAGTATAGCATATAGTACCTAGTTTATGGCAACTATAGATACATCCGCCAGTCTAGTGATAGTGCTTGATTTGGCTTTTATGAATCCGTTTAATTGACTCTGATTTAGTCACTGTCGCTGGTATAATTTATGGCTCCTCCGCTGGCTATTCATATCTTCGGAACTTTTCCATCCGGTTTGATCGGTTGGAAATCCCCCAGTTGGGATTTATAATATCATATATGTGCATATATCATATATATCCAGAGGCACGCGAGTCTGTGATCTGTGATTCCCCCCTTCGATAAGATCTCTCCGCTTTTCCAGCCCGAAGATCATGAAGATTGACAACCCGTAGAGCAGTTGAGGCAATTGAGAATCAGCCGACAAAAGGCTGACTGACTGAGAGGAGAAATCAAGTGAAACGATGTTTTATTTTAAGCCTTTGTTTTCTGTTTTCTTCTCCCTCTGACAAAATCGGAATCGCAATATTCACACCGTAGACGCCATCACAGCCCCATCAAGGTCAATCGGTGGCCAAGAACCAGGAATCGGCGGAAGCAGGCGGCAGAGAAGTTGGTGGCCCAGACAAAGCTACTCCCAAGGAGGCTCACGATGAGGACTATCATCCACCCACAAGGTATCCTTGATGCAGGCCTGATTTTATGATTCCAAGAAGCACTACTAACCACTTGAAACCAAAAAAATATGCTAAGGAAAGGCATGTGTTTATGTAAAGTGTGATGTTGAGGCATTAAAACCAAACGCAAGCCCCTCATTGGATAATCCTGAACTCCTAACCTACTAACCAAGAAACTTACTAACCAACAAACCTGCTAACCAACCAAACCCTTAACCTGCTTGACTTATATTATGGATAACCCCTTAATAATCATATTACATCGAAATATTTACCAATTAAGCAAACGGATAACCCCTTTTTAATCATTCTACATCGAAATATTTACCAATTAAGCAAACCGAAAATGAGATCCCAACTCATTAAACACTGCAAACCTACCTTAGGATAACCCAGAAGCAATCTCCTAACCTCCTAACCTCCTAACCTACTAATCAATAAACCCACCAACCAATAAATCCACTTACCTATAAACCTACTAACCAAGAAACCACCTAACCAATAAATCCACTACCGAATAAACCTACTAACCTATAAATCAACCAACCAATAAACCCACTAACCAATTAACCCACCAACCTGCCTGGCTTATAACACGGATAACCATCTAATAACCATGTCCTTTAGCATCATCAAACCTGGCTTACAACCCAGAATACCCCTTAAAAACATACTATATCGTATGGTAAATCAACTAATTAGCTTGTCTAAAATAAAGCAATTATCTCAATTACCAACTGATTCCCACCCGGACCATCTAACAATCGCTAATCAGAACCAACTACCCCTGGACTTGGCACATACCAAGAACTACCATTCTCATCTAAAAAAATAATTTAAGGAGCTAAACCCACTTACGAATTATGTATTAAGGTTCTACAATGACCTAAAATCTTGGTAATATCTTAAAATACATGAACAGTGCAACCAAATACCATCTAAAAGTTCATTTTATATTCCCTGAAATCCCATACCTGAAATAATACTTCAGCTCCTGAATCCCAGCTTTAATCTATTCTAACATTGGATATCCCAATAAGCATCGTTTATAATAAACCAACCACCATGGAAATCAACCACTGACCCAGTTCTTCCCTTGAAAACCCAAACACCTAATCAACAACCCATGAAATTTTAACAATGAAATACGATTCTTAAAGCATGAATCTAATTCAATCCCAGCTTAAATCCATTCCTAACATTGGAGTATCCACTAATCATCGATTGATACAGACTAACCACCTTGGAATTACCCTCCTAACCCAATTCTAAACCCTAACATCCTTATATACCCCTGAAGGGTTGAGGCTCCTGACTGCTTATACCCGTTCTAACTCCGCTCCTGAATCCCAGCTTTAACCCAATCCAACAACGATGGCAACTTACTAACTCCAGGGGGTAACCCCAAAACTCACCCAAGATGATCTATCACCTGTGATAAAACTGTAATTCAAGCTACCTGGAGACTATCGTGCATCTGTTCAAGGGCAACATTGGACCCGGTTTGTTCGCCATGGGGGATGCCTTCAAGAACGGCGGCCTGCTGGTGGCCCCACTCCTCACCGTGGTCATAGCTGTGGTATCCATCCACTGTCAGCACGTGCTGGTGTCGTGCTCCAAGAAGATGCGAGATATCCGGGGGGAGACGGTGTGCTCGGATTACGCCCTCACCGTGGAGCGGTGCTTCGAGAACGGTCCATCCAAGCTGAGGAGCTGGTCAAGGACCATGGGTCGCCTGGTGGATATATTCATATGCGTCACCCAGCTGGGTTTCTGTTGCATTTACTTTGTGTTCATCAGCACAAATCTGAAGCAGGTGAGTGTCTAAGTTGGAACGGAACATGACATGACTCTACCTGGGATCTGTACTTGAAGATCCTGCAAGCCTACGACATCGGCATGGACGTCCATCTGGTGATGCTGCTGGCCTTTGTGCCCGTACTCCTTAGCTCGCTGATCACCAACCTCAAGTGGCTTACACCGGTTTCGATGTTCGCCAACGTTTGCATGATCCTCGGGCTGGCCATCACCCTGTACTATGCTCTGAAGGACGGACTACCGGAGATTGGGGAACGCGCCCTCTGGACGAATGGCTCCCAGCTGGCTCTCTTCTTCGGCACCGCCATCTTTGCCTTCGAGGGCATTGCCCTGGTGATGCCGCTGAAGAATGCCATGCGCAAGCCCCGCCAGTTCGAGAGTACCCTCGGTGTGCTCAATGTGGGCATGTTCCTGGTCTCCGTGATGTTCATGTTCGCCGGCTCCGTGGGCTACATGAAGTGGGGCGAGCAGGTGGGCGGCAGTCTTACCCTCAATCTGGGTGATACCATGTGAGTGGGGGGGCCAGTTGCAAATACCATATTTCGTATGGCATCTCTAAGTCATCTGTTTGTCATCTACATAGCCTGGCCCAATCAGTCAAGCTGATGGTCTCCGCTGGCGTCCTCCTGGGCTATCCCCTGCAGTTCTTTGTGGCCATTCAGATCATGTGGCCCAGCGTTAAGCAGATGTGCGGCATCCAAGGACGATCGTTGCCCGGTGAGCTGGGCTTTCGCACCTGCATGGTGCTACTCACGCGTAAGTAAAGGAGGAAGAGTGTACCACTCGAGATGGGATTCTCAACCAATTAATCCTGCAGTTGCCATTGCTGAGCTGGTTCCCGCTTTGGGCCTCTTCATCTCCCTCATTGGAGCACTCTGTTCGACTGCCTTGGCCTTGGTCTTTCCCCCCGTCATCGAGTTGATAGCGAGGAGTGAGCCCAACAAGGGGCCTGGCGTTTGGATTTGTGTGAAGAATCTGGTCATTCTGGTGCTGGCACTGCTGGGCTTCTTCACGGGATCGTACGAGAGCCTCAAGCAGATTGTCAAGCACTTTGGGGAGGAGGAGTTGCACTAAAGGAGGGAGTGGAACGTGCTCAAAAAACTCACCAAGGATTAAGCTTGGGGTCTTCAGCTGGGGATTATCATCAAAGGAGCATCATCAGGAACATCTACAGGATTATTATTACCATCAGGATCATTATCAGGCTAAGAAGAAAGAATAAGAAGAAAAGCCATAAATATCGGATATTCATTGAGGTTGCCAAAGAGAAAGACATCACGAAGACATCACAGGACATCGAACAAACTCAGCCAAACAAAAAAAGATATTATCTATATAAATATTATAATATAGATTGCAGCAGTATCTAAGGAATATCATCAATATCATCCATATCCCACCATGTGCTACCATTATAATTTATCAACCCAAAATGAGCAGGTTTTTAATTTCTATCCCTAACAATTGACATAAAATATATATTTATAAATATGCGAATTTATTCCGTTTGGAAAACTAATGGAGTGTATATATATCAAAGTGCCTCGTATTGTGTCTTTAGTGAGCGTGAAGCGCATTTTACTTATTATAATTGATTATTTTTTTATCGATATTAAGTGAGAATAAACGATGCGACGTTTGTTTTGACGTCACTTGACTTTACTTGGAGTTCTGTCTGTGCTTTGGTATATTTGGGATTATTGGTATTAACTTTAGGTGTCTATAATCAGTATTTTATGATAGCCCTTCAGTTAAGCTTAAGTTAACACCATGAGAAGCGCAGAGAAAGGCGTTGAAGTTTCGGAGTTATGACGTCATAATATCGCCCTTCTCATGGTATTCAGGTAAACTTAGCTAAGTATGAGAAGCGCAGAGAAGAGCGGTAATTATGGTAATTATGGGAAATCTCAATTGCCCTTCTCTGCGCTTCTCATTAAATCCAACTAAGCATTTGAAGCGTTAACTTTAATGTGAAATCTCCATTGGTTGGTCATAAAAAATGATCTGAATACTAATAATGTGGCGAAACGGGTTCAACAAAATTGAATTAAAAATTGGTAGCGGCTATTAACACTCCAAATTAGCATTAACATTGACCCCGATTCGAAATGAATCGCCAAACCGTACAAAGAATCCACAAACGGTTCTGCCATCCACATCACATATACACTCTGACTTTCACTTTCATCTAGCGGAAACTGGTTAATCTCGTTCTCTTTCTCCATGTACGGCAATTACACTAATCTAATCTAATCCGATCTGATTCGATCCAAACCGATCCGATCCCAGCCGAGTCAAAGCCGAAGCCAATCGTTTCGGCATCGACCTTCAACTTCAACAATGGAAACTGCATGGAATCGATGTCTTGAGATATGCATAGCGGAAAGCAGGGGTGTGCTCAAAGGGGGTTTCATTGAATATATAAAGCGAATAACTACTGAGAATAATAGAGAAAATATTACAATATTAAATTTCCACAGAAGATAATTATTAATAAATATAAGCTGCGAGCTGTAGAGCAAACACACAGGAATATTTTACGAACAATAATAATAAATATATAATTATGTTTAATTGAAGTTTATGAAAAGGTTGTACGACCTGAATTTAATTTAAAATATAACCAATTGATGTTTATCATTGAATACCAGCTGCCAACTTTTTATTAAGAATAATAATATAAAATTCTTATGTTTAATTCAAGTTTAAATAAGAGTCTTATACTTTAAAACCTTAAATTAAATCAAAAATAAAACCAGATAAATATGTACACAATTTAGATGATTTTTATAGCAATAATTGTCGTTAATTAAGAAGTGTCATATTTAAAGCATTCACATTTGGTTCTTCTACTCCTAAAACCCGTCCATGCAGACACATTGATTAAATAAATTCATCAAATTTAATTTAAACATATTTAAAATATACTTATTTAATAATTATTTAAAGAAAACTTGGTACAGTATTTTTTTAAACCACAAAGGGACTACAACATGCCGCAGGAACAAAACTTTCTAGGATACACTTAAATCCTATTAAAAAATTAGACTTCAGGTCTAAATGAGTCTCATTGCAGTTGCCTCTATGTAAGATAATTTCCTTTAAATATTAAAATAATTTAACCAATATTTACTTGTATATATTGAAATACTAAATTCATGATCCTGTCAGCCTGACGCCCCTGCTGTTATGAGTCCCCGTGATATATTTGTTGTTCGCAGTAACCTTACATAATCCAATTGCTGAATTCCGTAAACATCGATCAATCGATCGCCGGACAAGATCGGTTCGTTCCCTGGCCGGTGGTGGGGTTGCTCGGTTCTTGATTGGCAGAAGTGAGATGCAGCTCCGGACGGAGGGAACTTTGATTCCGTTCCGTGAATTTCATTTAACTGGCGCTTCTTCAATCAAGGCGGTAAATTTCCATGCGTTCTCAATGGCAGCCCGCGGGGTTGGGGGCCCCAGAGAGCAGGTGTAACGATCACGAACGCGGTGCGCCTTACATTTTTTGTACTCCCCTCTTTTTTATTTGTATATTTATTTTTATATATTTTTGTTATTGTCTGTGTGTGTGGCTACGACATAAAATTCGATTCGTTGGCCCGGGCACGTGCCGGGAAATTCCGTTTCGATGAAAAGCCAAATTCCAAAACGCAGCCGGATCCTTAAACCCGATTAAACCACTTCCTGCTGGAACGGAATGCTCTCTCCCTTTTTTTTTTGGCCCAGTGTAGTGCATTTGTCGTGACGCAGTTTTAGCGGAAAAAATAAATAAATAAATAAATAAACTAACTTTGTATGAGAAGGAATGACAACATTCAGGCTGCCCATAAAATGTATTTTATTATTAGAAATTTTAAACAGAGTTACGAAGTGAGTTTGTAACGAGTTCTGGCCATAAATAGTTATATATATAATGAGGTTCGTTTTTATCGAAATAGATTAATGAGTAAATTAAATGTAAAGACCTCGTTCGTGACTTTGTATAAATAACGTGACAGACAACAATATTCATTTAATTGTTGCACAAATTAGACTGTTGTTTTCTTGTACCCTTTTTGGGTTATTAAAGATGTAAATATTTGGCATAACAAAAATATATTGATATGCTGGCATTTAAGCTAACTTCAATGCTATGTTAATCGTTATATATGGAATAAATCTAGAGTTTCGTTAATATATATCGAAATACTTGTATAGGAAATTCTAGCTTTTTATTTTCCTGCGATTAGAATAATGTGAAAATAAAAATTAATGCTGAAAAGTGGACATTTTTAGTGGCCATAAACATCTGTCGTTGAGCGTTGAGGTAGTTAGCAGGCAACAAATGGTTTTCATTTTCATTTCATTCATTTTCCTGACCAGATATACATATTTAAGTCTGCTTAATATATAGTAATTAGTTATTCAGTTACACTTGTATTAATTTAATTAATTTAATTCTATAATTAATTCTTTATAAAATCTTTAATCGAGATCTCATGGATTATATGTACATTTAAAATGAATAACGTGACTTACTTACTTACTTTTTTATAATATAAAATATTTTGTTCTAATTATTCAATGATTTGCATTGCCCAAATTTGCAAAGTTTTTGCTAGATTAAAGTACTAAACAAAATGTTTTCAGTATAATCGGTTCATTTTGCAGATTTAATTTCAAAAACTTTATATTTAATATGTATTTATTTTAAAATTTATTTTTCATTAAAAAAAAATTCTATATAGCATGAAATTAAAATTTTAAAGCTTAAAGCAGCCAAGCTGCATTCTTAAGATATCACAAAATACGTGTTCAGGCAAAACTAATTTAATTTCCTCTAAAGATTAGCTTAATTTCATATTTTTTGTTTTATATTTAATTTATTTTTTATATTTCATTTAATAATCAAATGTATTCAATAAAATGTAATATATTCATTAGATATAAATTCCAACTATCGTTCACTTATCGATGACTGGCTTCTTGCCAGTCGAACATCTCCCACTCGGTTCAATGCATATCCAAAGCTGTTTTCCACACCTGTGTGAATAATTGCAGTAAGTTTTAAGCGAAAGTGATTGATTCAGCTTGAAAAATGATATATTTTCCATAATACTAAGTCATAGAGAGCTGCCCTCCCAGTCACCCACGCATCTTAACACTGTAGTTGCCTAAGGGGTTCTTAAGAGGATCACGTTTTATCGAATTTATCGATGTAGTTGGCATGCTGATAGACAATTTTCCAATGTATATCGAATATGATATATGGATAAAAATATCGCGCTTATTTCATATCCTTTTATAAAGCAAATTACTTAATTTGATTTTAAAGAACATTGCTAGTTTGAACAATTATTTAAAATGTCGATAAACTTAACGATACATAAAAAAAAATTAAAACAATATCAGAAAATAAGCATTATTTTCAATATAATTTTTATATATCTTTTTATATATCATTAAAACTAGTTTGAAACTCTTCTTAAGGATATATAAAATAATATATCGATTTATCATAAATATCGTAATGTTTAAATCGCAATCTATATATTGGTTATCGTTTTAAATACCGATACAGGATAGAAATATCTAAATTGTTTGACATCCCTCGTCTTGGGGAATATTTTTGCTTGGTTTCTGATCTAAATGGTTTCTTTAAACCCATGTATTTTTATTGGAACTTAAAAACTAGTCATTAGGAATAAAATACTATCAGGAGAGGTCAAATAACCACTAAGAGCAGTACGTGTCTCCGGTGCATGGGGTTAACTATGCACTTTTTTGCTGCACTGACGCTGGGCGATGCACGAGAGACACTCGGAACACTCGAAAGACTGGAAAACACTCACACACACTCATCGCCCACGATCGCTTTTTAATTATTTTGCTTTTCGAATTTTTGCCTCTTGCCAGCTCGCCATAGTTTGCTATAGTTTGATATTTTTGCTATTTGCTATTTGCTATTTTCTGTACGCGATTTTAGCTATTCGCTTCTGTTGGCCAACTCGAGCATTGAGTCTGTCTCGAGTTCTTGCCGCGAACGGTCCTATATTCTCCGATACCCGGACACTGGGCAACAGATATTTATCCGCGAGATACACATACATATATAAATATATATATATATTTATTTATCAATCGGTAATCACACACTCTAGTCGTAGTGCTTATCTATCGGCGGATTAAAATGTGCAACGGATTGGCTAAAGGCTGTGGAATTTGTGGCGTCACTTGATGCCAACTCATGCCGTTCGAATAGTTTGAATAATTGAGTGTTGTGGCCTTGACGGGTTAATTGAGACTGAGATGGGGATAGAGTTGGAGATAGGGAGAGACTTCCCGGTTTGCTAAAAGTGTTTTTTTGTTTGTTTAAATATTACATTTTTTATGATTTTTTTTTATTTTCTCTAGATATTCTCTGAGTGTAATTATATTTTTTATAGCTTTAGTTGTGTTTTGTTTAATATTTTACTTGGTTACTTGTTTAGTTACACTTTTTTCTTATAATTTTTTAGATATTCTTTAACCCTGTCTTAAACTTAAATAAAAACAATAAAGGATTCATAGATGACTCGTGTAAAATATATAACTCGCTTCCACTTGGATATATCCCTAGAATTATATAAATCCATTTGTTTTAAAAAATAAAAAACAAAATAGTTAAGACACGAACCTACTACTCTTGGCATAAGTGCAAGCGAGATAGAAAAAAAAATACGCCTTATAACTTTCCTTTTTATCATTGAATTATCGTGAAATTTCAACAATATTAATAAATAAATTTCATTAAATATAAAATAATACAATTTAACATTATACAAGTAATATTTCAGTTTTAACAATGCATTTTTTAATAATTTGTAGGAATCATAAGGTTGCTAAGGGTAAAACCGAAGTTTTTCTTGGCTTCATTTTGTTAATTATTTACTTATTACATTCTTTACCTGTAACCGTATGCTCGGTATTCTAAATGATATTTATTTGTTGTACAAATAAATAGTTAACATTTTCGTCATACTTTACGCGTCTTTTATGAGCTTTTTGACATTGATATGAAACTAATCGAAATGCTTTGTCCGAATTAATGAATTAAATAAATTCAATTTGCATTCTGTGCTACCAAATTGAATTAATTAACATGTTTTCAATGCTCTAGCCATTTCTATGAATGAAATTTGTATGTGTGTTTGCAAGAACTTCTGGTTTTAGTCAATTTCTGATAAATATGGAGAGGCTTGGGCTTGGGGAAAATCCTCTACAATAATGAAGTTCTAATTAATAATTATTATTTAATAAAAGATGGGTAAAAAAAATGACCACGCTGCTAAAACATTTTTTTTAATACTAAATATGTTGCAATGTTGCAATATTTTGTTATAAATTTCATATTTATGATGGAATATTTTTTTTTAAATGAACAATATATTATATTCTTTGTAAATCTTTATTATATATCTTATAATTATTTTTAAAATGTAATTTTTAATATTTTTACAAGTTTGAAATATTCCAAGGGGAAAACGATCATTAATGTTATTTAAAAATTTACAATTTGACAATTTTATGAATAATTTAAAATAAATTTTAGTTAATTATTAATATTTTTACCAAACGTAAAGGCTGAACTTTCTAGGGTTAAAGCCTGAAAAGTGTTGGAAAAAGAGTGCAAAGTGTGATATTAAAAATTTTGCAATCAAAATGGATTATTGAATAATTTTAAATACAGTAATAATAATACAGTAAATACAATAATATTTTTACCAAACGAGAAGGCTGAACTTTCTAGGGTTAAAGCCTGAAATGTTTCAGGGAGAGAGAGGGAGAGTGCAAAAGAGATCAAGAGAGATTAAAGCTACGAGTTTATTTCGGGTTCGACCGGTAAATCTCACTCCCGCTGCAAGTACCGTTAAAGCTCCCCTCGAAACAGTAGCCCAGGAACCCAAAGAGAGTGCCCAAATCCAAGTCCCAGTACTGAAAATTTTCCATTTAACCCCGCAGCAGCAGCAACAGCAGCAGCGCAACGAGCAAAAGGCTTTAGAATCTGGCGAAATGGGCAGGACACTGGAGATCACCAGCATTAAGCTGGACAAGGCGATGGACAAGAACCTGGAGAAACAGCAGGAGGCCGGCGGCACCGGCGATGAGGAGAACGGCGGCGCAGCGGTGAAGCGGCGCGGCCACGAGACCAGCGCCCTGGAGGCGGCCACCCACCTGTTCAAGGGCAGCGTCGGTGCGGGGCTCTTCGCCATGGGGGATTGCTTTAAGAACGGCGGTCTGGCGGGAGCCACCATCCTGCTGCCCATCATTGCGGTGATGTGCGTCCACTGCGAACGGATGCTCATTCGAGGCTCCGTCCTGGCCGTGGAGCGTACGCCGGGCGTGGATTTCCTCGACTATCCGGAGACCGTGGAGAAGTGCTTTGAGTATGGGCCACGGCCGCTGCGCCGGATGTCGCGCTTCATGAAGCTCGTCGTCGAGATGTTCCTCTGCGTCACCCAGTTCGGATTCTGTGCCATCTACTTTGTGTTCATCACGGAGAACCTGCATCAGGTGAGGGCGCAAGAGTTGATTTTTACTTCCATTTTTCAGCGGTATTTAGAGCTAACTTGAAATTGTGAAAGCGAAATGAAAACATCCTTGGAGTTGGCCATAATCCCTCCAGAAGACTTCTTAAAATTTCTTTACATTTAAAAATAATTCAGTTCTTAAAAATGATTTTTTTAACATAAAAGAAAATAAGTTTTTAATTTAAACTTAAAGTGGTGGGCTTGCCTTAACTAGAGATGACAACAAAATTTAAATATATCGTCAATGTATCGATATTTGAAGAAAAATTCGATAAATAAATTTATGTTTTCAACGTTTCAATTAAAATATGTGCAATAAATCAATATTTTATTTATTTTAAATTCATATTTTAAATTTAAACTTTAAGTGTATCCTTGACACTGACAAAGTGCTAATACAATGTTAGATACCACCTTAAAGCCTTTACACAAATCATTCTGTAAGAGTGTTTCTCTAATAGCTTTTAGGTTTATTTCAAATATAATATTAAATAAAAACTGACAGTTCCTAAATTAAACATTTAAGTGGTTAGTTAGTCTTTACAGAATAATAAAAAGTGATGCTTTTAATATCCTTAATATTTCTTCTGAAGGAATATTTCTCAAGTAAAACCTAACTATTTTATCGCTCCCTCCTCTAGGTGCTCCAGCAGAATGGCATTGACATCAGCATGAGCATGGTGATGCTGATCACCCTGCTGCCAGCCATGATACCCTCGCTGATGACCAACCTGAAGTACATCTCGCCGGTGTCCGCCTTCGCCAATGTGGCGCTCCTCTTCGGTTTGATTGCCACGCTAACGATTGCCTTTTCGGATGGCCCCATGCCGCCCATTTCCGAGAGGCACCTCTTCACCGGCGGAGCCCAGCTTTCGCTGTTCTTTGGCACGGCCCTGTTCTCCTACGAGGGCATTGCCCTAATCCTGCCGCTGAGGAATTCGATGCGAAAGCCGGAGAATTTCAGCAGCCGTTTCGGAGTCCTCAACTCCACGATGTTCTTTACCACGGCCCTGTTCATCTTCACGGGCTTCGTGAGCTATGTGCGTTGGGGCGAGGAAGTGGCCGGAAGCATAACGCTGAATCTGGTGGTGGAGGAAGTGTGAGTTTGTTAATTAATTATCTTTTCTTTTTCAATTAATTATTTAAATTTCTTGCTTGCAGTTTCTCGCAGGTGGTGAAGGTTGTAGCTGCTCTGGGCGTTTTCTTGGGCTATCCCATTCAGTTCTTTGTGATGATTAAGATCCTGTGGCCGCCACTGAAGCAGTCCAACAATTGTGCCCAAAAGTATCCCATAACCATGCAGGTGTGCTTGCGTTTTGTAATGGTGATGATGACATGTGAGTTTAGTTTAGTTTTTAACACCTTGGCTGTTTATATTCCCATGTTTATAACCACATCTCCCTCGCATTTCAGTTGGCGTGGCGCTGGTCGTTCCCAAGCTAAATCTATTCATCTCCTTGATCGGTGCCCTGTGCTCCACCTGCCTGGCCTTTGTGATTCCGGTGCTGATCGACTTTGTGATCCGGGCCCAGGTGCCCAAGGGACTGGGCGTTTTCTCGTACATCAAGAACATCGCCATCCTGACGGTGGCCGTGCTGGGCATTGTGACAGGAACGTATCAGTCGATCGTGGAGATCATCAAGGAGTTCAAATAGGCTGCTTAGGATAGCGGGTACCTCTACTTTCTTCTATTCTATTTTCTATTATATTCTTTTGTGTGTAAATAATGCTGTCTGTCACCGAATACTTGCTGTATGTGAATGGCGTTGCCACGACGCCCTACTGTTAATTGTAAGCTTAGTTCGTACAACATAAATATTCCTATATTTTTTTTTTCTTTTTTTTTTTTGTTCATTGTTACTAGACTTAAGCTGTGTGCATTTGTTTATGTTTAAATGAATTGTAAATTGGCTTTCGAAAGGAAAAGAGAAAAGAAAAAAGAGAACAAGGATGATGAGAGGCAAACAAATAAGCAAACAATTTTAATAAATGATTACAAAAACTGGGAATTAATAGAATAATCAGTGTAGTGTTTATAAGTAAAATCCATATATATATATATTGTTTAATTGTTGTATGAATTTATGTTTAATGTTTGAACTTAGTTTTGAAATTCACAAATTCAACAAAATGATTTTAACATTCACACACTCTGCATTCCTTCACATATTTTATGCTGTAGATTTTAGTTTTAAACCTAAAATAATATTTTAAATATAAGAAACTGTTGCTGAAAAGAAATTGCTTGATGTCTGGCTTCTGTTTTGAATTATGAGTATTATAATAAAAAGGTTTTAGCCAAGAAAAGAACAATGTTTAATTACAGTTTCTTTCAATTTATTTCAGAATTCATTAAAAGTAAACAAGTTATGTATAAAAGGGTTTCCTTTGAAATTTTTGATATAGCTAAAATCAAGTCTTTTCATTACACTGAACCAAATTTGGCATGAATAATACTTAATCACATTCCCGGTCCCGACAGGCTCTTCTCCATGAACTTCCTCTTGGCAAAGCAGGTCCACCACTTGCTGGGCTTGTCATCGGGCGTATCGAATACCTTCTCCAGCAGCCTGCTCCCCGTCTCGTGGCGCAGCTGAAGGATGTACTGGCGCATTCTCTCGGGATCCTCGGGCCGGGCATAAATGGAGTTCAGAGGGAAGCCCGGATCACCGGGCAAATCAAACCGCGAAATGGCCAAAGTATAGAGCTCCTGCTGGCCCTGGGCCTTGCTCGAGCAGCGCGTCAAGCGCTTCAAACATTCGGTTATGTACAGCGTTATGTAGATAAGCACGCGATCCACTTCCGACTGCGATTAGATAGGGTATAAATATAATATATATAGTAAGGGCTATATAGTATATAGTATGTATCATGTACATGGTGGCAAATTCCAAACAAACAGGTAGCACACAAAACAAAATCATGTACAAATGGGGGACTACACACCGCTTAAAAGTTTCGTTAATAATTCTGAATAATTCTTACTTCACATAAGACATAAAATAATAATAATACATACATAATATAATATAATATTTATTTAATTTAGTTTATAGAATGCTAGCGAATTGGATAAAACAAGGAGCTAACTATTAGATACGATATAATACATACATATAAAATAACATAATGTATACTAATATTGTTTTATAGAAAAACGGGCAGAAGTTTCCCAAAATGTTTTCTTGTAAATTACAAGTAAAATCAATAATTATAAATTAATAATATTATTGTTTTATTTTATTGTTAGTAATAAGATTGATTTTAAATTTGCCAGTTAGCAGATGCATAAAATGTAAATAATATATTAAATGGCTCAAATTCTGAAATGTTGTGGCTACCTTTTACATTTTTTTGTAAGTAAAAAATATATTTTAAATATTAACATTCTAGCTGCTTTATCTAATTTTTAACTTACATCAATAAGCTCTAAAATTTAAATAAAATGTCTAAATTATTAAAACATGCTATATATTTTTTTAAGTATTTCTTTTAGCTTCAAGTTAAGACAAATTGTTAAATATGAGTCTATAAATAAATGCTTAAATTTATAAACTATTTGGGGGTTAATTATTTGTAATTAATTCTCAACTGAGCATAGATTTGCAACCCATTTTTTTGGTGTGTAATTCTTTCTATATCTAATTTTTTTGGCACTGTAAGCACTAGTCCCAAAAATACCCACCTTAACTTCGTAGGTACTAAAGAATATATTTGATTTCCAGTAGTACAATGACTCATCGATGATATCGTTGGCTACATCGACGGTCGGCGCTGGTCCCCGGACTTGGGTGCGTAATGGTAGAATGGCCATATTGCCCACCGTTCCATGGAACTCTTCGATTTCCGAGTGGTAAGCCTTCACCCAGAATCGTTATCCCATGAAAAAGGTAACCAATAATCAGTATAATTACTCATCAATCTGAGACTCCTCCCAACTTACCGGCATTGCCACAGATTGTCTTCCTAAAATTCGTATACCCTTATTGACATAAAAGCGTTAAAGCGAGGCCACTGACTGTTTTTATCAGTAATTCCTAGCGATGGGCAGCAGCAACCTTTTTTGAAGTTGCACTGAGCGAGCGGGTAATCGAACGTTTATCGTTGATGGTAGTCTTTTGTTCGATATTAAAACTAAATTTATTTTGTAATATAGTGTGAAAGTAAACTAATCCATTCAGATTTTTAAAAAATATTCATATAAAACAACTAATCTCTAGTTTGAAATTTTGCGGGCAATATTTACCGTGCTGCCAGCCCTTATCTTTTCCAAGTTTTCCACCTTGGTTGGAAACTGGTCTTTCGAAATGTACACATTTTCATTCTTTCATTTTCATATAATATATATTATAAAATATAATTATATAATAAATATTATTAACTACTGTTTTAAATGTAGATGTGACCATGTGTTTGTTACGTAGTTTTATTACGTATTGATAATTTATGTGTGACCAGCTGCTGTGGGTTGGAATAACCCGAGCCCAGCGCTACATCGTCATTATAATAAACTGAAAACTGTGCAGCCACACTATAAAAACAAATTTTTAAAGACAGTCGCGTCGCGGATTCGAGCGTTTATTTACATTTTTTGCGCCCAACTACCCAGCTGTCTGCTTTCGCCGTTTCTCTTCTGGTGTGTCCGCGCTGTTTGCTAATATCCACCGATAATGCGGGCGCCAAAAAATGTTGCACTAATTCGCTCATCATCATCATCCTTGGTTGCGACTTGCGGTTTCCTTTTTTTTGTTTTTGTGTGCAGCGAATAACTCGTTTCGCGCACTAGTGTGCGTGTGCCCGAGTGAGTGTGTTTTAGTGTGCGTGATTGTTTGTTTGCTCGCGGCTTTTTTTGTTACTACCATTGTTGTTGTTGTTGTTATTACTATTGGATGCAAATTCGATCGAGAATTTGTGGAAATAAAACAACAAGCAGCAAAAGCAACAACACGCCTTCACTGCAAACAAAAGTCAACACGGCGGCGGCGCAAAGGAAAATCGGAACACAGGGGCTGAAGAAATAAAAACAAAAACAAACGCAAGCAGCAGCAACAGTTGAGGACGGCAGTGACGTAGGAGAAGGTATGCATTAACTTTTTTCGCTTTATTGTTTATACTTGCATTCATTTAATTGTAAATTCGTATAAGCCCCGGTGAGCAGTTAGATATTATTTAATTTTTATACAACTTATGATAGCGTTGCTCCCTTAAAATTACAAATACAACAACCCAACGCCCTTGACAGAGATGCTCAAGAAGCAGTCGCTGTCTCTGCCGGCTTCGCTGCCGCCGTAGAGCGAAATGCGACAAGAAAAGCACACAAAAAAAGGCAAATAGGGAAAGATGCCATACTAAAAAGTATAAATATAATTAAATATTACAAAAACTATATATTAAAGTCCTCAAAAAACCATTCTTATTATGCACTCACATTAATTTTCTATAGAAGCATAAAATTGTAGCATATTTTAAGTTTTGCTTCAATATTACTCGAATTTTCTCTCGGTTCAGGGAAGAAAGAAAAGAAAAGGCAAACTGCAACAGCCAAAGAAGAAGACAAGGCTCTCCTTGCGGCTCTTTTTCCCAACGACTTCCAAATCAAATGGAATTTAGCCGGTTTCCATAAAAAGTTGCTCAGACGAGAGCGTCAGAGATGGGGAGGGCGGGCCAAAGGGAGATGGAAGTGTGAGAGGGAGAGCGAGAGATTCTCAAGCGAGTGGGTCAGCTGCATGGGCGGAGCGGGAGGGGGTGTTAAGCTGAGGAGTTGCGAAAGTTCAGTTTGCGCATTGCCTTCCTTTCTTTCTTTCTTTCTGTCTGTCTGTCTGATTTTCTGTTCCAGGCTTGGTTTATTTAATTTTTGCAACAACAACGATAATGAACTTCGAACTCCAACGAATGCAGTCCACATAAAATGCACTCACTCAATGCGTTCCAAATTCCAATGGGATGAGATAGAGAGAGAGAGAGATGGAGAGACACTCGACGCTCCACATTCAACGTTGAGTTTCACCAATGCTTCAGCTCAAATTTTTAAAAATAAAAAACAGTCCCGATTCATTTTATTCTTAAAAAAATATGCAAAAAGTTTCACAAATTTAAGGAAAGGTATTTGTTAATAACCTTTGTCAACAATCATTGCATCACAAATTTCTGGTTGTACAATTTAGCATAACAATAAGTACAATCACATGCTGAGTAGGTAAATAGTACACAAAAGAAATGTTTACAAAATCTATTCGTAAGATCAGCTGAGATCACAAAAACCTTTCAAGATTCTAAGCCAACTTGAGTTTTTGTTGTTTGCTTTTACCCACTTAAATAAACTATTTTTTAGGCAAGGAAAATTATTTTTAAGGGATTTAAGTACTATAAAATGCTCTCAAACTGCATTAAATATATTAAAATATAAAAGATATTAAGAAAACATATGACAATACTCGAATTTATGCTAAAAACATACAGTTTCTAGGCATAGCCATTTTCTATAATCGTTAGCTTCTAGGATATTCAGAATTCAAGACTCCTCTCTTAAAAGCCCCTTTAAGACAAGTTTCAACTTGTTTAAATATAATTATAAAAGCATAAATAATATTATACAATATTTTGAATATAATAATTTAACTTAGCCACAAAAAGAGCTCAGCAAACAATTGCAAGCCACTCAGAGAATTGGAAAGCCATGTGTTTATTACCGGGGAAGGGAATAAGGCCTGTGAATTGGCTGCATCTGGCTGGTATGACACAGCTTCGTGGCTAGGTAACAGGGCGACGGCTTACGTAGTAGGTAGTTCCTGTTGGGCCACAAAACCCATTCCCAGCGACGGAAATTATGTAAATTACTCAAATTGGCATCACTGGGAGTGGAATGGCGAGGCCAGAAAATGAATAGCCAGGCTAAATACAGAAATATAACCGGCGAATACAAAAAAAAGAAGCCAAGATACATATTTAATTATTTACCCGAGAACTTGTTCGAGGCTTAGATTACGTCGCTCTTCTTATTTCTTTTTTTATATACTTATACTGGGTATCTTTTTGTGTCTTTTTTTTATACATTTTTTTTCTGGATCATTTTTGTGGCCAGCGAAATTTCAAACGCGAGTGGAACGTGTCTGGGATCAACGTGAGCCAAACATGAACAAAACAGGGCAAAACAACAAAGGAAGGCGGAAAATAAAATACTTAAAGCCAAGCAAAACGAAGTTCAAGACGAGAAACGGCTTGCCGTTTGACTTGGGTTTATGGATATTATATGATTTGTCATATAATACACTATCCAAGGAATGAGGGCAAAAAAAACTATCCCACGTACCTTAAAACTATTATTTTTAAGCGAAAATGCCTTTTGAAGTCATTTAAAAAGTAACTAAAAACTTAACTTAATGCGTTAACTATAATAGATATTTATAGATATACATATAATATAAAGTATTTGGTCTTAAATAAAGTTTAATTCATCTCCTAATCGGCCTTAGACTTTTAATGATTTTTTGTAAGCTTATGCCAAGTCTTTTTCTATTTAAATGGCTTTGGGTTTTAATGTGTTTTTAATTTGGTAAACGGATATTTCATTAATTAAGTTAAACTATTAAAATAACACCTTTTTAGAGAGAAAAACCAATCAATTTTAGAGCATTGTCACTTCGATTTAAGCTTCGTCTCTCCTTGTTTTAACAGCTTTTTACACATTTTGTTATTTTTATTTGTATGGGCTGGGCTCTGACTCTACTGTTGTTATGGCCTTAAATCAATTTGTTGCTGTAGCCGGCTCCACTACTAATTGTTTCGCTTGCGCCTTATGTGTTTTAGCTGCTTTTTTTTAAACATTTAAACGTTAAAATGTATTAAATCAGTACCAAAAAAGGGGTTGAATAGGAAATTAAAGAGGGAAATACTTCATAAACTATTAATTATTATATAATAATAAATAAATCATAGAAATCTCGGTTTCTGCTCAGAAAATTTCACATGATATGTTGGGAAATAAATAAACACTTTTCGCATCAATTTTGTTGACTAATAGCAATATGAAGGGCTTAAAATTTAATTTTTGATAATTGCTTAAAATTTCTGGTTAGTTTTCCGTTTATTTTCCTGTGGACGGCATTCCACGGAAGTTTATTTTTCCTTATAGCGCATCAAGTGCCGCCAGATGGATGTGATACTGTTGTTCTGGGGAATCGCTTTCGGCGTTGGAATCGCATTTAACATCTCTCCGCGGTCTCAGTTCCTCTTCCAATTTCAGTGGCGAAAAACAATGGGATTTCGCAGACATGGCAATTCTCTAGAATTCTCAAGAATTGCCTTTAAAAATCTTTGTTTATGGAAAGTCCGAAAGTCTCAAATTTAAAAGGGCTTCTTCATATTTCAGCAATTGAATGCGGGGAAAAGAAAACTTTAAAGGTTTCCATGGCATTCTAGCTAACAGAAAATCAAGGGAAATAAATAATATATTATTGTGCATAATTATTATATTTAATTAAGCACAATTAATAATTTTAAGGTTGTTTTTTAAGGGTTCCTAACTCTTTTTCATTCAAGTCATTTTATAAGGATTATTTAAAAGTCCCTTTTTCAATCTCCTAGTGACATAAAACATAAGCTTATTTTCTAAACCTTCTTTAAGTTCCAAGTTGAATATTTTGGAATATACAATTTTAATATTTCCCTGCCTTTTTGCTAGCAGCTGGAACTAGTTTAGATAGTTTTTTGTGACCCACTGTGCGTCGTGTTTCCACTGGCAACCCCGCCAGCATATGTTTTATTCTTTCACCTTTTTTATGTGTGTTTTTCCATTTCACACTTTGCTTTCCTTTCGCTGCGTTTTATGGTGTTGCAGCTGGCCAAAAGGCCGGGCAAGAATTTCTATTTTCCCCTGTTGCACATGTTTCAATTTTTGAATTTCCCTCCCTGAATTAAGGAAGGAAAACACTTAAAATATGGTTCATGTGTCTGTTAAAATTGAAAATTAAATTGAATTTATTTTTAGAAGAGTTCCGAAATTAGGAAAATTATGAAACTAAGTAAAGTCGAAGTAATTAAGACGTTTCAATCAATGATAATAATCCACAAAAAATATTGCTAATTAATTATACTATAAAACTTTGTTTATATATTAATAATATTGTTTTTATTTGTTATTAAAAACCCTATATAAATATAATATTTTCTTATTATAAATAAGTTTGCACCACTTTCTTTAGCATTTAATTTCTTCTCTTTTTATTCTAAATAAGTTGTATTTTTCATTTTCTTTAGCATTTAATTTAATCTTTTTTTATTCTAGCTAATTTTATTTAATTTGAATTTCTCATTTTGTTTAGCAATTTATTTCTCTGTGTGCAGAAATTGCGTTACCATTATTGTTTTCTCCCCCATGCGTGCTAACGGTTCAGTTTCGATGGGTAAATTCTCTCCATCTCTCATCGGTTTCTCCGCCTCTTTAGCCGCCTCCGCGTCTTCCACTCTTCGTCGTTTTGCACATTTGCATCCCGACACTTTTTAAAACCGGACGCACTTTGTCACCGTCGCTGATCTTAATGGTGCGTCTATATATCGGTGTGTGTGTGAGTGATGAATGTATGTAAGAGGGGAGAGCACTGGAAAAAATACATGTTACCTTGTCTTTACTTTATTTTTTTTGTATTTTCTAACAGTTTATAACAAACAAAAATATAAAAACACAAAGAATGTGTATTTTTATATATATTTTAGGCGAAGTATTGACTCTTATTTAACAATTTTCAAATTACAACAGGTATTTAATATCTATATATATATGTATTTTTTTTTTAAATATATAATATAATAATATATATTATGAAAAGCTCATCTGCTTTCTCAGCGTGTAGATGTCATGCACATAAGTTTGACACATGTGGAGATAGTTGGAGGCGACACCTTTGCAATGTCACATGTTCCGTTGTCTAGTTTTCCAGCTCCGTTCTCTATTCTATTCTCTATTCCTCATATTCACCGCAACGCAACGCAGATTTACATACATAATTTTTACAATGGACAGCGCAGCATAAAAATGCAGACACAAATAAACAATACCAAAACAGGCGCTTCCGTTTTCCGGCCAACCATCCATATTCCAATCCGTTCCGTGCGTTTCAGGGCAAAAAGCATAAAGGGGGAAAAATTGTGTGCTTTTTTTTATTGTGACTGGGGAGTTCAACAAACCCCTCCCTCTTCATTAACCCCTTCAGGCCCCCCGCCTCGAGGCCCCTCAATAAACGCACTGTGCGTGGGACAAAGATGGCCTTCATTTTCACAACATCTTGGGGCTAGCCTTTAATTAAAGCCATTGCCCGGAGTTGAATTTAATTGAATCAATAAGTTAAATAAATGACAACCTACATCAATATAATAATAATAATAACAATAGGAATATTAATAATAGGAATAATATTAATAGTAAGTAAGTACTACATGAGTAGTAACTTATGATCATGCAGATGCAAATTCGCTTTGTTTGCCGAACGACAACGACGCGTGTTTCGTTAATGAAGTCATCCAAGTCAAATCAAGTTTTGTTGTTTCACTTTGTCTTTACTTTGCCTCACTTTACTTTGAATTACTTTGCCCCCCACACACACACAGACAGAGAAATATAAATATAAATGAAAATTATATTATTACAAAAGGTTTACAATAACTAGTATGAAATTGTATGAAAATAGGGAAATACTTGCAGGTGAAAATAAATAAATACTATTAATATATAATAAATTTAATAAATATAATAATATATGCACACTTTTCAACCATTTAATTCCCTATAAAATGTTTCTAAGGTCTGTAAGATTTTTAAACAATTAGTTTAAGTCAGAAGTTTGCAAAAGGAGCGTATAACTAATATATATCATAATCAGCATTAAAAAAAAAATAATTACCCCTGTTTCCAAATTTTTTTAATTATTAAAAAATCTAAAAAAAATTGTACTTTTTATTAAGTTTAATTTAAGCAAAGCTTTTCTAATCGACATTTATGCCTTTTTAGCTAAGCTCTGAATAATTTCAAGCTCTGCAAGGATATACAAACTTGATATTTGTTTTTATTATTTATACATTTTTTATATCTATAAAATAATTAATTTTTTGGCGTGTAAACCAACTTGGCCTGCTGATTGTGGTACTCGCTTTGTCTTCATTGTTGTCTTCGTGTTAAATGCAATTGCCGTAATGTTGCTTTTGTTACTCTGCGAATGACATCACGCATTTGTTTGCATTTGAATTGCAGTTTTTTATTTTGAAAATTTTCCCCGGCCTCTCTTCATTTTCCCTTGGCTTCCTATGCCTATTTTCCCCCCGTATTTTGCGGTTCCACAAATGATTCATAAATGGTGTCCCATTGTTGTTAGTTACAATTGAACTCAATTGGTTGGAGATACACATATGAGCAGCGTGAGTTGAGCAGCCGAGAATTTGAGAATAAAAAAAGAAACATTTCATAAATTGTGTGTTAATTAGATTTGCCGTAGATTCTTCAGATCTTAAGTTCTCGAGTGTGTGTCTGTGTGGTTTTCTCCCCTTTTTTGGATAAGCATTAATTAACAAGCCACTTGACACACAGCAGCGAGTAGGCCCCCTTCAAATCACACCCAACCATTAAACGAGGCCAATAAATATGTCTTAATTTTTATAGACTATTCCAACTTTGATCTTCAGTTGGTAATGCTTAAGCTTAATCAGCATCAGGCATCAGTTGGAATAAGGAATTTACCAGCTTAACTTAACTTACTTAAAACCTTTTTAAATAAATAAAATCTATACATAGGTGTAAAGTCTTTAAAAATGTCTGCTTATTTTTCTGTATACATAAAACGTGTTTTAAATAATAAATACAAGTATATGCATATTTCAGAAGCCTAGAATAATTGTAGTATAATTTTTTTCTGTGCCGTTTCCTGCCTCCAGTATTTAATTTGATTCAACTGAAAGAACAAATCCGCTTGATATGGGCATATGAACCCGCAAGATGATCACATTTTCTTCGTGACTTGCTGAAATGTTGTGCTTTTTTTCTGCTTGTCGCCTCAATAATATTCCTTTTCGAAAGTTTGGTGGGTGTTGTTAAATATGTTAATGGGGTCCTCTAGACCATGTCATTTTGGCAGCAGGTGAAAAACCTTTTTACGGGGAGGGGAAAAGTTGCACTTTATTATGGAAAATATGTGAAAAAGAGGTGAGACGAGACACTCCCAGTGTCAGTCTTATTTTATTTAAGTTTTTATTTTACGCACGTAACTGTGCCAACTGGCCTTGTCGAATTAAAAACAAAATATATATATAAACATAAATGTCAAAATATACAGACGAAGCCCAAATATAGGTTGGAGAACAATTACAAAAATTAAAAAATATTTACAACTCCCTTGTTTTTAATTGGAATGATAGTATTTCATTTCAAGGAAAGTACTTAATATATCTGATATATTTATATTTTACTAATTACTGATGTGTGTTTCTTTTGTGTCTTTGACTTTAGTTACGCTTTGCATATGATTTTAATTCACAATTTATACAAACAAATAGTTTATTTCGGTTAGCTGGCATAATTATGTTTGTGTTTTATAGCCGCAAAATTAAAACACATGCTGGCTGGTTGGCTGGCTGGCAATTGTGTCAACCAAATTATGCACATGACGGCTCTTGGCCTGTACGCTGCTGTTTTTGGCCCCCAGGTACAAACCGTTTTCAATGTGTTCCACATTCGCTTAATTTCATATTATTTGATGTGTCGCCCCCCGAAGGTCTTGAGTTATTTAAGGTACCCAAAAACGGGGTAAACACGATGTATTTATGGTTTGTGGTCTCAATATACTTTACTATAATGCCAAGATAGGGGTTTTCTGCCAAATGTGGAAGCAAATATTAAAGGATTTCACAGGGAATCAAAAAGTTTTCAAGTTTTTTAATGAATATTTCGTCGGTTTAATTTTTATAAAGTTTAATATTATATTTTTTATTTAATTGTAAGTATTTTATCCCAAAAACGTGCTCCTTTAAGCCGGAAGAAGAATTTTTTTTAGAGTTACATATTTCCCTTGTTCTGGTCACGTCCCCAAGCCATGTTGGCATGTAAATTCCATGCCGGCTTACAAATTGGCATTTGTTTTGGCTTTGAAACATCGAAATGCCATTAGCAAAACGCCCTCGGACCACGCCCACCAGCAACCAAACAAAATTTTAAGAAAAAACCTGTCCCTGGGAATGAGTTAGATTTTGGCACTGAAATGGAGCCAAAATTGACAGGCAAAAAAAGCAAACAAACCGTGGAGGGGGTTTTGGTTTTTTGTTTTTGCTAATCGAAAATATTGACAGTTGGCCTGGTAATGCACCCTAAATAAACAAGGTATTTTTTTACACCCAGAAAAATGTAATATTACTTTGAATATAATTTGAATTTGAATATAGTACAATAGCATAAACAAGTGTTAAATATTTATATTATTATTATTATTACATTAAAATACTATCACTGACTTATTTATTTTAATAAGAATATCAAATACTCCTGCATATCGAACAAAATGAAAGCCTGATCGACCTTTTAAAGTACATATTTCCTTATATATTTTCAACTACATTATGTCTCGCTTTCCTTTCTGTGTAAGGTAAAAAGGGGCTATGTACCAGCTGTGTTTGCTCTTTATAAATAAAGTCTACTAAAAATGGCAATAATCATCATCAGAGCAAACTCATGCTAAAAGCAAAACCATTTGTGGGGTATTTTCGAAGGGTGACGAGGCAAGGGGACACGACGATACTGTTGAAGATGATGAAGATTCTCGGCAAATATAAAGCGCAAAAATAGGATACTGGTAAATACAATTAAGATTTCTTTGTTTTTGTTTGTCTTCTGCATCAAATACTCCATCTATATCTTCTCGGAGCACCCTCTTAAATGACTCAAGCCAAGCTTCCCTTGTACGTGTTAATAAATTGTATTTCTTTAAGCATTGGCGAAGGTAAAAATCTTGTTTATTTATCATATATATTAAATTATATTTTATTAAACCAAAAACTCACAAAATGTTTATAGAGCCCTTTATAAGGCTGCCTCAGGTAGGAATTATCTCCACTTTAGGCTTATCCAGGCTTTGTAATATTTTTTACCAAATATTAACATGACCTTTTCAGTTTAGAAAACTTTAAAAATTATAAGCAAATTAAAGATAAATGTCTAAATTTGTTCTTGCAAGTTTTCTAGTTATCAAATTTACTAGTTAAATATTTTCACCATTTATTTACAGTTTATTTTCTATTAATTTGTTTTTATTAGAATTATTAAGATCCCAGTAAGACCCAAAAAAAAAGTATGTTTGTTATCGCTCCGAGCTTTTACATAATGAAAGTTTTGCGGCATATCTACGGCTCTTTCGATGATTTTCCGTTGGCTTTTATCTTATCTCTGAGTATGATTCCAAATACCTTTGTTGTTGGCAGTCATGAAAAAAAAGGCTACAAAAAAAAGAAGGAAAAAAAATCACGGAATGGAGGAGGCAATTGTGGAACGCATCTGGTGGGAGGTGTGTGCTTTTCTGACTCACTTTTGAATTGGCTTTTATTTGCTTCAACCGGACTATTCCAGAGACCATTTCATTCACTTTAATTTTGCTTTTATTTTCCTACCATTTCCTTTCTTTCCTCCGACGGTAATTTATTACACATCTCTTGTGGATATTTCTCTAGTTTTCTGATGATGATGTTGATGATGATGATATTGTTTTTGTGCCTAGTCACACACAGAAAATTCCGCTTAAAAAAAACAGGGGAATAGTGAAAAGAAAATATATAAGAAAAGCTAAAAAAGCAGGCGGTACAAAATGCATTTCGTAATGTTTTGTTGTAATACTGCAATGATGATGATGATGATGATGCAGCCAGGGAATGATCACATCATCATCATAATAGTAAAAGAAGCGTCTAGACCGAAAGGAGTTAAGAAATTAGGTTTAAAGTTAGGATGACATGCAATTAAACAAATTACAAAGTTTGGAAATGACTTGCATAGAAATAATAGATTGGCAAAAAAATATAAATATTGATTGTGCGATCGAATGGTCTTCCTGAGCTTCGCAAAACGCTTGTGATTTGTTAAAGCATTTTTCCTGCCTTCTAGGATAAATGTATAGCATAGTACATGGGAGTACGTTTAATATACTTTGTTGCCTGGCAGCTCTGAAGTTGGAATACGTTATGAGCCTAATCAATCATCAACAATAAACAAATAAATGAAAAATGCGGCCTCTGATAACAGGGGCCCATACTACAACATATACAGTTCAAAACGTGTTGGAGCGGAAAGACAAAAAAAAAAAGGGAAAAAGTTAAAAGAAAAAAAAACAGAAGAAATAGGGGGGCTGGAGAAGTCGCCGCCCTGAGCATTAAAAGTTTTCACTTTTATTTTAGGGCGCGCGGAAATGGTTGCGTTTGAGGGATCTTCACATCGCCCACGATGGTCACCCCTCCCCCCTCTCCTGAATATTTCACTAAATTTGGACCCCTCTCATCCCCTTTTTCACCTCATAGGAGATGAAAAAAATAGGAGAGGATGGAGTAAAGCAAACGAAGCTGAAACAATCCTAATTGGGTCATAAACACACTAAAAAAAGCGAGTATAGATTATGTGGGGCGACCTCATGATCTTTATTATAAGCAGAGTGGATTTTTAAGAAGACTTTGACAGGGATTTTTTTGGTTAAAAAAACTTGATTTGATTTATTTTGACCTTCCTTAAAGATAAACAAAAAGATATTAATAAATGAAATCATTTTTATAGTGGAATACCTGTTACCTAAGGTAGAAATAATTTAATATTAACACTGAGCCCCCTTTGCTCAAATCCTAGATGGCGCCCCTGTGGTATACATCATGATCATGATCATGTCAGTGATAATTCATCGTGGCATCAGTCTGCGTTGTCGTTGTTATTGGATTGGAGCAACGCGTGTGGTCAGAGATTGCCTCGCTCCACATAATGTGTCCACAGTGTTGGATAACTGGAAAATGGGAGTGCATGTTGTTGTTGTTGTTGTTATTCGCATGATAAAGTTTTCAATCACAAATACATATTCATTATTTTCCACACTTTCTTGAAATGAGCTTGACTTCATTTGTAGTTGTTTTATTATATATACTATTCATACATACATATGTGTATATAGTTTTTCTAGTTTCTTTATCAGTTACAAGTGCGTGGAGCTAAAGTCAGAAATGGTTTCCCGATCCAATGGCGCTTGATGACCACTCCGCCGCATATGACATCATTCGGAAGTAATAAGCTCTAGCGGTAATAGGGACAGAGCTATTTGCTGCCGAGTGTGGTCACTACCAACATGTTATTCATACTAAATAACTCATTTTTTCGATTTTATAAGAAATACACGTCATGAAGAACAAGACATGATATTGTATGGCACGGTGCTAGGGTAAATGTTGTTTTTCTAAGCAGTACTTATTACCAACATTCTTTTTTCTCTCTCTCTATCTCCTTTTAATTTCACTCTCACCCCTGCGCCTATTGACCAGCACGTGCTGGCTTCTCTCACTCACACACCCACTCATTATAAAGGGAATCCCCTGACATTTGCGAAACGAAAGAAAACCAATAACAATTATTGCACAGCTGCCAATGCATCTGCCAGGTGTGTGTGCACGCGCGTGTGTGTGTAATTTATCTCTCACTCTCTCCTTTTCTCTCTTTCCCTCATTGCAGATGTCATTGACGAAAAAGGATCCTTCGCTGAGAGTCGCCGCCTCGGATCCGCATCTCGTTTCTTTGGGCGGTGGGCGACTGAGCACCGCCGTCACCATTCACTACATACACATAGGTGAGTTTGTGCTAGAGATAGGCTCTTCCACTTTATCCTAGAATTTAAATTTAAATTAAAGCCCTAGTAATTATAATTTTAAACTAAAAAAAGAAAATTATGCTACAGATTTTATAGCCAAAAGATTTTGATAGAATGTATAATTTGTTCTCTATTTATTTTCTAAGATTTTAAAATCTTAACTCTTATTTCACGAACACTATTCAGTAGAGTTCGTGTCACGATTGCATTTCTAGTAGGCCTCGTGTCACGATCACATCTCAAGTAGAGTTCGTGCCGCTGAACACGCACCGTTACTCGCCGCCGCCTCCTCCTCCCTCTCTCTCTTTTGCACGCATGCATATGATTTCTGTTTTGGTTGACGTTTCGGCCACGCGTGCGCTCTTTCTTCCTCTGTCCATCATTGGCCATTCCCTCTTTCGCTCTCGCCTCGCCAAGGTCAATTGTAAGGTACCGAATTGAGCAACGAGAAGCACACACAAAAAAAAGGTCTTGCGAAAGAAAACGCATAAAAGGCAACAAGACGACGAAGCCAATGGGGGAGCAAGAGTCTGCGATAAGCCGACTTCAGTTGTTGTTTTAAATTTGTTTTTTGACGGCATATTATGTACAATGGGATGAAATCGCGGAAAAAGCTTGTTTCATTAAACGGAATTTAACAATAGTTAACTACAATAAAGCATCAAGTGTAAACAAAAAGGAAGTAATAAATCAAAATCTAAAGTTCGTCCTTAAAGTCACTCTTGTTAATTCGTTTTATTCGGAAATTATTTTGATTTTTAGTTTAATTGAGAGGCTTTTTGATTTAAACCAAGATTCCACTGTAATTGAAACCTAGAGAAGCTAGAAATATTTTGGACAGAGCTTTAATGGGAGATAAGAAATGAAATCGAAGCCGAAATATATTCCAAACCCTCACAATATTGAAACACGCTTCGAACGGGAAACGTTAGCTTTGAGCTTTTTTTTTAATCAAAGAACATAATTCTCAATTTTGGAACTTTTTAGGTGACACGACAATCGGATCGGCGGTGAGCTGTAGCATCTCGTTGAATGGAAGCGGCGTTCGTCCACTGCATTGCACCATATACAGGTATTTATCAGTGGTATTATCTAATATTGCCCTAAAAAAAACTCCTAAATTTAAAATATGTACGGGTGTATGTAAAAGCTTACAAAAGATATACATACATACCGTAAAAAATATATTACATATTAAAATAATCATTAAATCAAAATCTAGAAAGCTTTCAAGTTGTCAAATTTTGAATTTTCAAGTTTTTCTTAACTTCAAATGAACAAAATCCCACCAAAACTTAAACAAGAAATATGCAAATAATTATTAGGTATAAATAATTTATTATAATTTAAACCGCTTTTAAACTTGAAAAAACCTGTTTGTACTTGCTTGCAGGAGCGACGCTAACGAGGTGACTTTGGTCCCCGAACAGGACGCACGTCTGCTTATCGACGGGGCTCCCATTCTGGAGGAGACGAAACTTAGCCAGGGGGCAATGATTACCATCGGTAACTCGAATTATCTAAGGTTCAACAATCCGGACGAGGCGCAAATGATGCGTTCGGCGATGGGCTCCAACGAACGCATCTCAATGCCCCAAATCGATTTCACACAATCGGCACGGCAGGCCCACGATTTGAGTCAGTCTTTGGAGCTGGAATCCTTTTACGAGAGCATTATAAATCCCATTAATCACAACAACAATAATCATAATCCATCGGCCTATGAACTGGATTGCCCCAAGGTCTTCTCCGCCGATCTCGTAACCGTCAACATGCCGGCAAAGGATGTGCTTGGCCAGAAATATGCCAGTTTTGCTCGCAATCTTGCCGAGAATCATCGCAACGAGAAGCAGCTAAACAATCAGTTTGCGAAGGGTGTGGGCAGCAACAGTGGCTACTGGAATGTGCCCAGCAATGCAGCGATCTACAAGGAACAGCAGCAGCTCATCCACCAGCAGCAGCAGCAAAGTCAGCAGCAGGCGGCTCCCACGGATCACCTGCTCACCAAAGTCAACAACGATCGGTACGACAGATATCCCAAGACGGGGGGTCTACAGATTTACTCCATGAATGGTGTGAATAATGAGATCAATAATGGCCTGTTTCCGGGCCCAATGAGTGGAGGATCGTCGAGTGGCGGCGGCGGCGCTGAACTGGAGGACATGCTAAAGATCTGCACGGAATATGCAGACAGGAACAACTCCATGAACCATGGCCATAACAATACCTCCAGCACTTCCTCCAGCATCACATCATCGCCAATTGTCCAGAATCGCATCAAGACGAATGGCTCGTTGCCCAGGGACAAGAACAAGTCACCGTTTCCCACGCAACAACAGCAGAGTGGTTCAACGGGTGGCGGCACCGCCATGTTGAGCAGTTCCTCGGGCTACGAGAATGTCCGTTTGCTTGGTCCCAATCGTGTGGAGATTAATGGTCAAATACATGTGCCAGCCTCAGCTGCAGGAGGTGGCAATGCAGGCGGTGGAGGAGGATCAGGGGGTTCAGGAGCTATACCAACGGCAGCTGTTCGTGCCAGTCACGAGAATCTGGTGAATCCCACTGTTGTGGGCAAATATGTGCCACAAAGTCCCAGGACCAAGATTCGTACCAATTGCATGTCACCGAAAAAGGATATATCCTTTGGCAATGCCTTTGCCTTGGCCATCAGTCCGCCTCAACATCAGGCTCATCTCCAACCGCAACCTCAACCTCAAGCTCAGGTCTCGGCACCCCTTCCCATTCCCATTCCCAACATGGTAAAGCCACCATTGGCTCCCAAGCCGCCGGCGCCTAATCTGCAGCGTGACTACGAGCAGCTCTTCAAGTCCTTCGATCGCAAGCAGAAGCAATTGGATCGCTTGGTCTCACCGCCCAAGCCCAGGAGTAACAAGAACATCAACAATCTCACCTTGAATCTCCAGGCTGTGGACGCGCAGACGCAGTCACCAAAGCCCAGCCGAAAGCCAGCGCCAGCGCCCAGAAGTATTCATTTGGAGCAACGCCAGCGACGAGAGCTGATGCAGCGGCGCAAGCAGGTCAAGCGGGAACTGGCCGAGCTGCCACCATCGACGGGAGTGGATAATCTTGAGGTGAGTCCTATACTTGAGATCTCTGGTATCTAACCATGTAATAATCTCTTCTTACTACCAGTTGGAAATGGATGAACAGCCGCTGGCCGCCACTGCATCACCTCGTTTACAGCTGCAGGCCCTGCAGCATCGTGTACGCCGTTTGGAGGCCCAAAGGAATGCCACACGGGTGATGGAGGAGAATCAGCAGGCCAAGCTGAAGCAGTCCATCGAGATGAAGCAGGATCAGTTGAAGAAGTAAGCCATACAACTTGATATAATCTATCGAATAGAAGATAATAAAACTTCGTTCTCCCTCACAGACTGCGAGCAATGTTGAAGCAGAAACCCAACAATGCCTGCCTGAAGGAGGAACTGCAGCTGGTGTGCGAGTCCTTGGAGAGCGATAGGAAAACCTTTGAGGATCTGGAGTTTCAGTATTTCGAGGAGGAGTCCGAGCATCATGCCAGTCATGAGGAATTCAAGCGTCACGAGCAGCGTCTCACCCTGGAAGCTGAGCTGGCCGCATTGCGCATACAAATTGGACCCACCGAGGCTGGTGAAGAGGAGGAAGATGAGCCTGAACCTGAGCAGGATCCGGATCCAACACCACCGCCTTCGCCTGAAACCAGCAGCGGCGGCGGCAGTAATCTGATCAATGGCGGTGTCATGTCGCAATCTCTGTTTGGTTCCGCTGAGCTCCTGTGTCCAAAGCTACGCAATCACGAGGATCTGATGTCAAAGAGTGTCAATGAAAATATGTTTTATAACCACAAGATCGAGGCCACCACCACTGGCATAACGAGCACCCCCAACAAGCGTGTGCCACTGCAGCTTTTCGAGAATATCGGCGGCAGTTGCGAGCAGATAAGCTTCAATCTATCGCTGCAGAGCGATCGTTTCGAGGTGAATCCCCTAGAGCGTCGTGTGCCCTCGCAGGATGACATCGATCGCAGCTGCAAGGTGGCCAATGATGCGCCCATCTCCACCAGTCAGGGTGCCAGCACCAAGATCTTTGACAGCATCAAGGAGATTGAGCGGAATCGTAAGCTATTGCTGGCACAGCAGGGTAAGGGATTTGCAAGAGTATTTGAATATTATGTATATATTACAATTAATTGTGTATTACTTTGACCTCTTCAGGACATCAGGTCATTGAGCACGAGCGCCAGAAGATGTACGACCTGAAGAAGAAAAGCCACGATGAGGCCCGCACCCAATACTTGCTCTCCACGCAGCATTCCATGGAGAAGCAGCAGCAGCTGCTGGTAACATCGAATGCCAAGTAAGTTGACCTGACAACCTGACCCCCCATTCGAGTTAATTAGTTGAACAGACCGCGATAATGCACTTTGCGTGCAGTTGACACTAGACTGCATGGTCTGAGAGCTCAATGACTCAAATTTTCACCTATTACACATTGGTATATATTTATTTTCTTTAAAAATCAATTAGTTTTGATACCATTACCTTGTAAAAAACTGATTATTTAATCATTTTCAAATCTACTTTCATCAATTGAAGCTTATTTGTGTGTTTAAGGGCTCAACTTAATGAATAATTTGCAGTCATTATTATTCCAGTCGATGAGCCTTAGTTTATTTATTAATTAATTATCTAACTATATAAATTATTGATTATCTTATCTTTCAGTTTGTCTTAAACTTGATTGATTTATATTTATATATATTTATTATTTAGTTGAAATGAAGAAGCGCAGACTTATCTTTTGATTGATTTGGATTTAATATAATTACTCTAATGACTGGTCTATAGTTATTTATTAAAGATTGGATTATTTTATATACAATATAACAATAATAAGATATTTAGTACATTTCAATTGTATTGTGTGGAGGGAGAGCTTCTTCTATAGAAGAGGTTTCTATAATTCGAGTGCCTAAAAATGGTACTGCGTTACCTATCTTATTTTTATGTTTTTTTTTTTAAGATCTTGAGACTATTTTTTTATTTTTTAAAGCCCAGAAAACCCATTAGCAATTATTTTGCTACCTTGCTTTATTTATTAATTAAATAAAATCACAATCAAAGTCTTATTCATTCGCCTTGGTTGACTAGTGTTAAGTGGAGATGCCATTTGGCTTGCTCATTGAACTCTCGCGCCTCTCTATAATTAATCATTTTTTTTTGCTAATAACTAAACAATGTGTGTCCACTCGACACAATTCCCCACTCCCGCCGCTGGAGAACCGGTCTTTGAAATTTGAATTGAAACCCCAAAACCAAACAAAAGCTATGACAAATAATATACTTTCAGGGCCTGGAGTTTTATTTAAAGTGCACACTATTTGCGACATCATTATATTTGAATTATTTGTTGGTATTTTTCATACACAGCAAATTATTTTAAGAATTTTTAGACAGCATAATTTATTTATTTAAACATTTTTGTAAATTGTTAGATTGATTTAATACATTTTTTAACCTTTTTTTGTTACCCCTTATAACTTTTTATTAATTAAAAAAAATATATATATGTATAATTGTTTATTTTTTGTATTAAAATATGTATATTTTTAATATACTTTAAATTTTTAAAAAAATATGTATTACTATATAGTAATTTAATAATAGTACTATATTTTATAAATTAATTTATTTTTTATAATTGCAAATAATTTTCTTTATTTCTTTATTTATATTTTAATAGTTTCAAGAACTTTGATTATTTTAATTTAAAGCATATAATTTATTATAGTTCCCCAAAACTTTTGATTTTATTTTGTTGGAAGTTCCAGGTGTATAGCCTTCTAATTTCTTTCAGTGCAGCTCTGCTGATAAACTTATCAGCTGATTGCGTTTCTGGGTAGTCTCTGGCTGTGTGTGTGTTTGCCAACTGCCGTCGTCTGTGTGCGCCGTGCTTTGGCTTGTGCATCCCCACAGCCACATCCACATCCACAGTCACATTCCGGTCGCCCGCTTAGTCAGTTTTCGGTTTTCTTCAGTCTTTTCGGTCTTTTCAAACTTTTCAGTCTTCAGGCTTCACTTTTAAATGTTTTAGCGTTTCATATTAACTTTTCAATTAATAAACACTGTTTATCAAAGTTAAAAACCAAACACCCCGCCCCGGGAATGAATCACTCAAAGAACTAAATAAATAATGTATCGAATAAATGCGATGATTCCCTGCTGGTATGGTAATGCTCATAAAAAAAAGTGTTATCCAAAGAAGTTGGTGTATACCCTTCACAGTGATAAATACAACATTCAGAGCAACGACGCTTCGGTGTGAAAGTGAATTTTTTTATCTATAATAAAGAAAGACCATCAAGTTTAGCTACAAACATTTAATAATAATATATAATCAAAATATCTACCACCTACCTAAAACCATTATCATTTCTATTTCACATTTTTTATGTGTGTGTTTTTTGTTTTTTATATTTTGTATTTTGCAGCGGCGGCAAAGATGCTCATTTATTTGAGAAGGCCGCCGAGATGCAAAAGCTCAGCAGCAAGCCAGATGATGATACACCTGAGCAGCAGCAGAAGGCAAATGGCGACAAGGAAAACAGAAAGTCAACCGGCAGCAGTCCAACAACAACAACAGCAGCATTATCAACGACACCGCAACAGGTGAGAAAATCTAATGGAAAACAAACACACAACACAGTGTGGAAAACTTGACCCCGAAAGCAAAATTGATGACCTAGGCCAAACAACAACGAAAAAACGAAACGAAAGCAAAGCAAACCAAAGCTTCATTTTGAATTGTTTATTTTTTTGTAATTTGTTTTTCTTCCCCCTTGCCCCACCTGCCCCAGGCTTCCGGGAAAAATGTTCGAACGTAAATCCAAAATCACATTTGATAAGCTATTTCCTTTCTGAACGTTGTAAACAAAAATAGAGACTACTGAGGATGGATTCGCCATTTCGCAGAGCCAATGAGTAATGCTGGCATTATTCGGAGGAAAAGTTTATTATTTTTTACAAGGAAAAGTGCAGTATTATTCATCGATTCGAAGGCGATAAAAAGTGCGAAACGGTTGCACTGTTGTTAACGCCTTTTGATGGGTCAGTCCACATAGATAAGGAAATACGCACAAATAGGGGAATCCAAGAATAGAACTTAATAGGAATTTAAAGCCGTTGAAGCTGGATATGAATTTGTAGCATTGATTTATTTTTATTTATATTTATTTAATATTTATATGTAGTTATTTGGGGCTCAAAGAAAAGCTTATCTAAGACAAGACATGTACATGAACATTTTCCGTGCGCTTAGAAACATTTAGTTTTAATTTATTTAAACTCTGTTAAGCTGGTTTTTTATTGTTTAAAAATTGTATTCTCTTTGCTATTAATTCTTAATAATAATGCTTAAAAATTATATTCTCTGTGCCTTTAATGTTTTGGTTTTTTCTTAAAGTATTTATATTATTTTTAATTCCGTTTGTGGCTAGTTTTGTATTGTGAAAATATTGTTTTACATTTTTAAATCAAATGCATTTTTTTCGTAACAGTCGAGTGTTTTCGGGGCTGTTTTCTGTTCCTTTTTAAGTTTGTTTTTGGTATTCTTTTTAATTCTATTATTCATTTTATTCTTGGTTCTATATATTTAATTAGATAATGAATTTATTAAACACTGAACCACCCTAATATTAAATGCACTGACTTTGGCAAGTTCATTTGGTCTAATCAAGATCACTGCTGGCGATGCCATTGCCGCTCATAAAAAGCTATTTAAGTGGCCAGAAGAGAGCTTTAAGGAATTGTTCTTAAAAAAACAAGAGAGGAGAGTTCATAAACGCGTCAGATAATAGATCTTAGTCATTTGTAGAGCGTGCATGCACTCTAAAAAAAATATCTATAGTTGATGTATGTTACTTGAAATAAATATATATCAGAAATATATTTCCAAACAAAAAATAAGGAAAATAGTTTTTCCAAGCTATAACATTTCTAAAATGGTCCCATAAAATTAGTAACTTTAGCAATAAATTCTAAATCAATGCAAATTTAACATTTCACAATCGTCAAATTTATTATCTTGCTACTTATTTTATTATTATTACAATGCAAAATTAGTCTATTTGGTTTAAAGGCTGTTTCATGTTTTCATGTGGTAAGTTAGTTTATCCATAAGCTAGTATAGAAAATGCAGCAGTTCACAGTTTTTAATGTCTTTTGATTGTTCCTAAATGCAGTTTAGCTTCATTTTATTTGATAAACTTGCCAGAATATAATTGATTTACTTTATATAGCTACTGGCACTAATATTCTTTTAGTCTAATATTGTATTATTCGCTTTCTACTGGTTAATAATATTATTAAATGGTTTATATTGATGTACCATATCTGAAATAAGAATAATCTAGGCTTTTTTAAAACAAAACAAAATCAGTTTGCTGAGGATAAAAAAAACGAAACCTTACCTTACCTTCTTTTCTTGCCTTTTCTATTTGGTTAAAAATTATGATTTTTGTGGTCAATGAATTATGGGGATTTCCATAATTTGTTTTGGGCTTTTCGCCCGAGTGTTCTCGCCCATTGATTGAGCATTTCGGATGACGATCAAGAGTCTATCGCCAGCTCGTTAGTCACGAGTTGTTGGCCGCCTCGGCATTTTTGCTGTTTTATTTTTAAGACCAATGTTTATTTTAAAGAAGAGAGGCGGAGGAGCAGGCCCCAACCATCGGATCGCGCTCTCAATTGCCGATTTTCTATATGGACTACTATAACACACTTATTAATAAGCTTTAATATTTGCTGGCAAAATCGTTGGCGGTCTTTGTTTTATTTTGTTGCCTTAGTTGCTCGCGTTACGTGGTGCTGCGCTCCGTTGTGTGTTGTGTTGTGTGTTTACGTGTTGTTGTTCTCCTTGATTATTTTTTTCCGATATTTGTTTACACGTTTTCCCAACTGGCCAATAGACCATTGGCCATCGTTATCGTTTTCTCCCACCCCGGAGGCAGTGTTCGGTGTTGTTCGCCACAAAAATCCGCGGCCCATTACGGGTATATTTAATTACCTCGATCTCGATCTCGTTCCGTTTTGCGAGATCCCGATCCTCGGCGGCGGCCATATCTTCTGGACAATGTTCATGTGCGCCTCGTTCGAGATACGCTGAGTAGAAGAAGCCAGCAAGCAACATCATCATCAGCATCATAATCATCTGTTTTGCTGAGCAATCGAAAAATTTGAAAATCGCACTGGCCCAGCCAGCTCTTAGTTAGCTGGCAATTTCCATTGGATACGCAAGTGATTGTCAAGAGTGCTTTCCATTAACCAAAACGCGAATTAAACCCTAATCCCCGTGATGTCTGTGTGGATGACCTACGTGCAGCATCGTCGCACGGATGCCAATGCACGGCAGCGCATGGAGTTGTACTATTTAGTGAGTGAAAGTGCTGGGATTTAAGGTTTATATTAAATGAATTATACTCAGAAATGTTTATCGAATGAAACGTAGTTGAACAGCTTTCAAGAACTTGTCAGAATCAAAATGTATGAAAAATTAGGCATGTCGCGACCGGCAATTGCTACAGTTTTCGGTTGTTTTCACGCTCTGCATCTCATCTATGCAAAATACTAGTCTATGGATTTAATAACTTATCACGTAAAAAAACATACCTTAAACTTGTTAGACTTGTTGAAAATATTGAAAATTAACAAGATGATTAGAAATAATAAAAACTAAGCATGATTTTCCATGCTTTCCTTACTCCTAGGCACAAAAAATAGTTAATTTTCTTTACGAAGATAAATTATATGAAAATATGTTAAAAATTTAAAAATCAAGTTTTGAATGCAGAGAAGTTCTTCTTTAAAATCTAGGAAGAAAAAGCTAAACCAGACTGAAATCGGTTGAGTTTAAGCAAAGTTATGATCAAAAATCCCAATGAAAAGTTACCGATTTTTAGGCAAAAAATTTCCCCTATTTTCAAACATAAAAAATGACATCATAAAAATTCTCAAAAATGGGCCAAAAATTAGAAGTCGAGTTTAAAATGCAGAAATGTTCTCCTTTAAGATCTAGGAAGAAAAAACCAAACCAGACTGAAATCGGTTGAGTTCAAGCCAAGTTATGATTAAAAATCCCAATAAAAAGTTACCGATTTTTAGGCAAAAAATTTCCCCTATTTTCGAACATAAAAAAAGACATCATAAAAATTGTCAAAAATGGGCCAAAAATTAGAAGACGAGTTTTAAATGCAGAAATGTTCTCCTTTAAAATCTAGGAAGCAAAAACCAAACAAGACTGAAATCGGTTGAGTTTAAGCCAAGTTATGATCAAAAATCCCAATAAAAAGTTACCGATTTTTAGGCAAAAAATTTCCCCTATTTTCAAACATAAAAAATGACATAAAAATTCTCAAAAATGGGCCAAAAATTAGAAGACGAGTTTTAAATGCAGAAATGTTCTCCTTTAAAATCTAGGAAGAAAAAACCAAACCAGACTGAAATCGGTTGAGTTTAAGCCAAGTTATGATCAAAAACCCCATTAAAAAGTTACAGATTTTTAGGCAAAAAATTTACCCCTATTTTTAAACATAAAAAATGACATCATAAAAATTGTCAAAAATGGGCCAAAAATTAGAAGTCGAGTTTTAAATGCAGAAATGTTCTCCTTTAAAATCTAGGAAGCAAAAACCAAACAAGACTGAAATCGGTTGAGTTTAAGCAAAGTTATGATCAAAAATCCCAATAAAAAGTTACCGATTTTTAGGCAAAAAATTTCCCCTATTTTCAAACATAAAAAATGACATAAAAATTCTCAAAAATGGGCCAAAAATTAGAAGACGAGTTTTAAATGCAGAAATGTTCTCCTTTAAAATCTAGGAAGAAAAAACCAAACCAGACTGAAATCGGTTGAGTTTAAGCCAAGTTATGATCAAAAACCCCATTAAAAAGTTACAGATTTTTAGGCAAAAAATTTACCCCTATTTTTAAACATAAAAAATGACATCATAAAAATTGTCAAAAATGGGCCAAAAATTAGAAGTCGAGTTTTAAATGCAGAAATGTTCTCCTTTAAAATCTAGGAAGCAAAAACCAAACAAGACTGAAATCGGTTGAGTTTAAGCCAAGTTATGATCAAAAATCCCAATAAAAAGTTACCGATTTTTAGGCAAAAAATTTCCCCTATTTTCAAACATAAAAAATGACATAAAAATTCTCAAAAATGGGCCAAAAATTAGAAGACGAGTTTTAAATGCAGAAATGTTCTCCTTTAAAATCTAGGAAGAAAAAACCAAACCAGACTGAAATCGGTTGAGTTTAAGCCAAGTTATGATCAAAAACCCCATTAAAAAGTTACAGATTTTTAGGCAAAAAATTTACCCCTATTTTTAAACATAAAAAATGACATCATAAAAATTGTCAAAAATGGGCCAAAAATTAGAAGTCGAGTTTTAAATGCAGAAATGTTCTCCTTTAAAATCTAGGAAGCAAAAACCAAACAAGACTGAAATCGGT
>VNJV01018342.1:0-15178 GCA_008042635.1 Drosophila nikananu | reverse complement strand
ATAAGAAATTGTTTTATATAACAGTTGATGGTTTTGTGCTTAAACCATCTCTAGAGTTGATTAGCAGGTCAATTGCATTGTATAAATTTATAGAAACAATAAAGAAAGAAAACTATGCTAAAAAAAATAAATTTTTAATATTGCAGTTGCTTTTCTAAAGCTTTTCGAAAATTGGGAAGCATTCATCTAAACCTTTTATTTCTTTATTTAAATAATTTTTTATAAGTCAATGTTGGCCCACCCTGAGCTGTATTTACGCTGGTGAAACACAAATCTTTAAAGAACCGCGTATATATATTTTTATACAAATGCGACCCGTCACATACTTTTTGAATTCATGCCCAAAAATTTTTCCAACTTAGTTCTACTTAGATTCCACACACACAGCTCCACCAAAAACCCCCGAAAACCATTGGCTTTTAGACCACTGTGCGCATGGAATGCAAGTGGGGCGCGATCGAAACCAATCCCTGTCTCTTTCTGTCTGTCCACCTGTCCACCACCCGTCCATCTGTCCACCCCTGAGATCCCACCCCCACAGTGATGACGCCTAATATGAAACGAAGCAAATGTTTGCAGGTCGCGTCAAGTGTTTTAACAGTGAGGATCGGGAGCGGGATCGGGAGGAGCAGGAACGCGATAGGGAGCTGGAGCACGATGTGCTGGTGCACCGCGATCGGGATATGGAGGCGGAGGATGTGGAGCAGCATGACCAGGAGGATATCGAAGAGGATGCGGCCTACCATGCCACGCCACCGAAATACCGCCGGGCGGTGGTCTATGCCCCGCCACATCCCGACGAGGCGGCTGCCTCCGGATCGGATATATATGTGGACGGTGGCTATCAGTGCGAGTACAAGTGCAAGGAGCTCAATATGCGGGCCATCCGCTGCAGCCGACAGCAGCACCTGATGACCCACTACCCGCCCCATCATCAGCACCACCGCTCTCTGATGGATTGTCCCGCTGAGGCGGCCTACTCGCCACCGAGTGTGGCCGGCGGTCAGGCCTACCTGACCAGCAACGGATCGGTGCAGCAGCAGTTGGATCTGTCCAGCTATCACGGACACAGCCATGGCCATCACCACCACCCGTCACCCCTGCCGATAACAGCACCACCGCCGCCCAGTCACTCGCAAGGATCGCCTCAACACTATCCAACTGCCTCGGGTTCCGGCTCCGGGTCCAGCACCGGCGGGATCTCGGGACCAGCATCTATAACGGGATGTGCTTCAGGTTCGACCACATCCGCACCGCCTTCGGTGTCCACATCGGCTGTCTCGCCGCAGCCCAGCTCCAGCTCCAGCGGCTCCTCGTCCTCGGCGGCGGCAGTGGCCGCGGCAGCCGCGGCGGCGGCCAACCGGCGGGACCACAACATCGACTACTCCACCCTGTTTGTCCAGCTGTCTGGCACGCTGCCCACCCTGTACCGCTGCGTGAGCTGCAACAAGATCGTGTCCAATCGCTGGCACCACGCCAACATCCATCGGCCGCAGAGCCACGAGTGCCCGGTGTGCGGGCAGAAGTTCACGCGCAGGGACAACATGAAGGCCCACTGCAAGATCAAGCACGCGGACATCAAGGATAGGTTCTTCAGCCACTATGTACATATGTGATCACTTCTCTAGGCGTCGGGTCGAGTCGAAGCAAATCGAATCAACGATTGAAGAATTGAAGACAGGTTTTCACCACTACTCAGTAGCCACGAATCAAGCAACGTATACGTAATTTAATGCAAGCTAGAGTGAGGAGCCAACGTCTTGGCAGTTGGATGTACATCTATATATCTATTTATAATCCTTATACACACGCAGACACAGAACCTATGCTAATCGTAGTTGACTTCAAGACTCTCAACTATCTATTATTGTTAAATCGTCGAAACCTCTATAGAGCTGCTTCTTTTGTAGATCACACATAGAGCGAACCAAATGGATAAATATCGATGATTCATCGAGTTATCGAGATAATGTCGATAGTATCAAGCTAGTTTTCGAATTATAAAATACCGAGACCAGTACTCAGTGGAGGGAAACTTTGACAAGTATTATATGTAGAATTCCAATCGATTTCCGCGTCAGTTATTATTTTACTTAATTAACATGTGCTGTAGTGAATGTTGACTAATTTCGTTTGTTCGTGTCATTTTGTGCCATATTAGCTAATCTCTCTTCTAGTCCATAGGCCCTAAGGTCGCGAAAGAAACCGAAAGGTTAAATAATAAACGATTAATCTAGGCAAATCGAGTGAGGCAAGCAAGCTTGACCAACGTGAAGACTTGAACCCAAAGGCAAAGCAAAATATATCGACTATTTTTGAGAATCTCTTTCTCTTTAAGGTCTCCAGTCTTGTCTCAGATATTTTCATCCCAAAATTAAGAGGAAATATTATTCAGGCAGCGTCCAACTTCAAACCGTTTATGCCGAGCCCCAGAGAACATCATCGGGAAGCTGAGGTTGGACGCTCTCCTGAACTATGAATGTATATCTTTGGCAAAACACCCACCGAAGTTGGTTACAGATAATTTACGTATTCAACTCATTAATCTACACAATTCAGTGCTTTGCTAAAGATCAAATTTAAATCGGATAACAATGAGAAACGATGTACTTAAAACCCTAGCAATAGAGAAACCAATCAAGCAAATTAATTAACACTCAAATACAAATTATATACAAGTACACATATGTATGTGAAACGGATAAATCAATCTTTAACATCTTTAACTTTACTTAATAAATCTCTTTCAAATCAAGTTCCAGTTCTTTTCATTCAATAAAAGCAAAAGAAATAAAAGGCAATTTGTTGGTACCTTAAACCCTCATCCCTAGGTACTAAAACCACTAAACACAATTGAATAAAATATACAATATACAATATACGTATCAAAAAGAGCAAAAGAAAGCCGAATCCAAATTTTAATACGAAAATTTAGACATCAAGCGCACTCTCTTAACGGTAAGTTCAAATTTCTAAGATCTATTTAAGCACAAATACCTCCCCTATAATTTAGACTTACGTTACCTAAGTTAACTCTATATATACACAACATATTTATATGATTTACGTCTTACAAATTCTCAAAATCAACAAATTCGAACAAAAATGAATGAAAGAAAAGAAAAGAAAAGAAAAAAAACAGGAATTGGCCAAACGATTGAAAATTTGATTTAGTTATTTGAAAAGATAAAAAAACACTTACTCACTCACTCACTCACTCGATCTATATTTATCTTGCTCAGTAGCTGTACTTCTCTCTCCCTCTCACACTCAGTCTGTCTTACTCTCTCTCTCTCTCTCTGCTATCTCTGTCTAAGTACTGTACACACAGTCTGTCTCGCTCTGTTATATTCAGCGAGAACCTAAATTTGTTTTTGTTCTGCCAGGCAGGAGGGGTGTTGAATGAAATGTGTTCGATAAACGATAAGCAATAGGCGATGTACGATGTTTGATGTTCGATATAGAACATGCTATTTCCGATTCTTATCGTTGTTTGCTGCGCTACAGTTATTTCGTCAATGGTTTTTAGCAATCTTCATCCCAGAACTCAGTCATATTTATTTACCTGTTTTGTCTCATTTCTTAACCTCATCTGCGTTTAATTACTTTTTTTTTGTTTTTGTTTTGACCCTCTCACTCTCTCTCTTTGTCTCTGTCCCCCTCCAAACTTATGTACATTCACCGAAAACAATAAACAATAGACTCCACCCAAGCGCAACCCCTCGAAAATACAGTGAACGAAATTAAACACTAATACGGTTCTTGGGCTCTCTTGACAAAAATGAAATTAACAAAGAAGCTGAAAGGATATTAAAAACAACATATTTTAGATTTTACTTAAGTGTCCGACACGAATCATTGCACATACATACATCAGTATATATAATTTGGTTTGGGTTCCCCAAAGAAAATACAGTTCCGGTCACCCACCCCTAGTTCTCATCCAATTGTTGTAAATAATTACTGCGATTACTTTTTAAGTGAACCATTAAAGAAATTCCAGCGACGACCAATCATTTGATTTTGAATAATAATTTTTTGCCTCGTAATATATTGTTGTTCCCCCCAACCCACACCTCCCCACCATCATTATCGAGCTCTCGAAATAAAATAATAATAATAATAATAATAACACCATGGAAAAAGTAGTAGTTAAAAGAAAAACAAATTTTATTCGAAAACTGTATTTATTTACCGTGATTTTTTGGGTGTAACAAAATTTGATTGCGAACAATTATATATTACACGTATATATATTTAACACCACAAAACCCGATCAAACCCTTGTCTCGGCGATGTGAAAAAAGTTTCAGTTCTTAATAATCATTATTTCCATGGCAAAAGAGTTAAATGAAAACTAAAAAAAAAAGGAAACAGAAATACTACCACACATACACGCATAAACACATACACACCAATACACCAATACACACCAGCAGACTCTCTGAAAACCATCTAATTATACAGTTTAAGAATTATTATAAAAATGATTTTTCTGTTTCTGTGAATCACCAACAACAACATTGTTTTTCTCTTCTTTTTTTCTTTGCGCGTTCGAACGAACAAAAATTAATAAATAAAAAAACAAAACGAAAAAAAAATGCTCAAACTGAAACTGAAATTCTAAAAAAAAAACAATGCTAATAAATAAAAATAAACAACTCAATCGAATCAAAATAATTGCATTGACGCAGGCTCAAAGGCCTGGCACATGCGGCTCACGTTCGAGCGCCTCTCCGGCGGCTGCAACCTGCACCGTTGCAAGCTGTGCGGCAAGGTCGTCACCCACATCCGCAACCACTACCACGTCCACTTCCCCGGCCGCTTCGAGTGCCCGCTGTGCCGGGCGACCTACACGCGCAGCGACAACCTGCGCACGCACTGCAAGTTCAAGCATCCCATGTACAATCCGGACACCCGCAAGTTCGACAACCTCATGTCCACGGCAGCGGCGGCGGCGGCGGCATCCACGCCCACGGCCAGCCAGCTGGCGGTGGCCTCCCAGGCGGCCATGGCGGCGGCAGCTGCGGCGGCCTTTAATGCGGCGCAACAGCAGCAGCAGCAGCAACAACACCAGCAACACCAGCAATCCCAGCAGCAGCCACAGCAACAGCAGCAACAGCAATCCCAGCAGCAGCTGCAACAGCATGCCCACAGCCTGGCCCAGCAGCACATGCTGCACCAGCAACTGCAGCCGCAGCATCATCAGCAGCAGCAGCACAATGCCACGAGCGAATGATATAGCCAGTATCTGGGCTGGAACTATGGAGCCTGGCGCCAGGATGACCAGAACCTCAAGCAGCAGCAGCAGCAACAGCAGCAGTCACAACGCAAGGCTCTGCCCTTTAACTTTTATGCACGCGACTACTACTACCAGCAATCCCAGCAGCAGCAACAGCAACAGCAGCAGCAACAGCAGCAAGCGTCCTTCCACAGCTCCCTAAGCAATGGCAGACCCCAAAGACGGCAGCCAGCAACGCAGACGATCATCATCGATGAGAGCGACACGGAGCTGGACGAGGAGCAGCAGATGAGGCTGAACTTCGAGCGGTATATGGAGCAGCTGAAGCAAATGGCGCCGTACGATCACCAGGAAACTTTGTGCAATAGCAACACCAATAATAGCAGCAGCAGCAGAAGCGACGAGCCCACAAATGCCAATCAAATGGAAGCTACTACAACTACTACTACTAATAGTAATGATAATGCTAATAATAATAACAATAACAATAGTTACGTTAACAGTGCTAGGAACTACAGCAAAAGGCAGCAGGAGGAGCAGCAGCAGCAGCAGGATCTACAGGAGCAACATCCCCCATAAATAGAAAAAAAATATACAGAAACGGCAAGACAGCAACCCTTTGATACTCAAAGAAAATATTGAAATGTATAAATCAGAGACCGCAAAGTAGGCGAACTTGTAGGTGATTTTGAGGGTAAGCCAAAATTTATTTGTCAATTATGTAGGCGAAGCTACCCAAGGAGAGGAGAATCCAAAATGCTGATCTGTGGTGGAGTAACCAACCAACCAACCATCCACACATTGTCACATGGTTTCAACCATAAACTATAAAACGGATGTTGCAGTTGCACTTACACCTAAAGTTTAGTAAGAGAATTTAAACATAAAGAGGTTTTAAATTGTAAAAAGTCTGTAAACCAAAAGAAAAAGGGTTTCCAAGGCAGCTAAGGGGAAGAGGGTGATGAGGAAAAGCAAAGGTTTTAATTAACAGCACTCAACAATATAATTACCCCACGAAAAGCTTGAACTAAACTTAAAGAGAAAAACTAATAATATTTCAAGAACTACTTACATATGGAATTACAAATTACAAATTTTACAAAACTCAAATTGTTGGACCTGTCACCTGACATTCGTGCCAAAAATCTCTTGGTGGTAGTGCCACAAATTCCTTGGCTGCACACTCTCTCTCTCTCTCTGCACCTGTTTGTTGTTGCATTTAACACTAGTATGTGCACACACCCATCCTACACACACTAACCCACCCACCCCGGGAAAAGCAAACCACTCTGATACTCTAGAAATTATAGGAGAAAGTTAGGAGCTAACACCGAACACTGAAGACATTTGAAACGAGAGATTTCTATGCTGCTAAAAAAAAAACAAAACACTTTACTGTTTTACATAAATGTTTAATTATTAATTACGATCTAGTGGATGTTTGGCATAATATCTATAACGAGAACTGTAAAATATCATAATACTAGTAGCGTAACTGAATTTAATCGATATTTATACACAACTATTCAATGGGATTTTCAACGCATATGCGAGCACGTGTATGTGGTATCTATAATGTACAAATTTCTGTGCGTTTGATCGATGTTAGTTGACCTTGAAGAAGACATGCATTAGCAAAGCAGTTTTAACTCTAAACTATTACTAAACTAAAGCTAAAATAAACTACGACTAATTAACTGATTACGGATACTAAACTAATGTTAATTTATTTATAACCAATCCGAGAGTGTGTGCGATTGAGTCTCGAACTGAGGTGAGCGATCTGCTCCGAGCTGTTCCGATTTGTTCCGATCTGTTCCGATCTGTTACGATCTGTTCCGATCTGTTGCGATTTGTTCAGATTTGTTCCGATTGGTCCGATCTGTTACGATCTGTTCCGATCTTTTCCGATTTGTTCCGATCCGATGTATTATAGTTAGCGATTAACTGTCCGTGCATGTGGCCGAATTTGTTATCCAGTCTATATAATATATATATAATATTGATAAATATGAATTAGTTTCGCAGACTCTTCTTGCGCTGTAAATATGACGATGATTCTCCCTCCCTCATCCGGTTTCCGCTAGTTAGTGTACATTTAAAGTCCGTTTGTAATTCGTTGTTGTACATTGATTGCCAAAATCCCCAAGAAAATAAAAAAAATATAAATTAATTAAATTAAATTAAAAATAAATTAAATATTGGTGCGCACACACACTCACACACAGACACAAGAAGCAACACAAACACAATTGTCTAATTGCCTAAAGAATTAATGCATAAATTCGATTAAAATTACATTTATAAAGTTATCTATATATTAAATACACATACACATATATTCATAATATTTATTTGTTCTACTTTTTAACATGAAATGTTTAGTGATTAAATTTACAATTATTAATAATTATAATGCTACATCAAATACTGCCCCCGACTTAATGTTTGTTTAATGTTTATTTTTAACGCTGTTTTGTTAAACAACAAATTTAAGAAATTTATCTATATATGATGTGATAACTATAGTAAAACTAAACACACACACACACAAAATCACACACACTCATACACAACACACGCACACACACGCATTACAAATTGAAATTATGTTAATTAAGCAGACGAAGAGCAGAGTGAGTTGAAGTTTTTTTAAAAAACGAGAACGAAGGTAAACTTGAATTAATTCGTGTGGTATGCGAAATGGTGCTAAATCCAAATATACTTTAAAGTATAACGAGTAGGAGGAGAAAGCTGAAGGATTTGAAGAGGTTTCCCCAGTTTTAGCTGAGGAAGGTCGAGAAGAAAAGCTTTCTTTGAATCGTATCGTATGTGCAATATGACTAGTTTTCGTTTAAGCAGCAGCAGGATCTTGACGCTGACCAGACCACGCAAATAGCAACAAAAAAGAAATATATCTAGATAAAAGGGAAGGAGAACGTTAAAACGCAAAACTGGAATTAGAAATATTTGTAAATAGAGAGCGGTGCTTAGGAAATGTAATTCGAAAACGTCACAAAATGCGCCAGAACTTGGAACAATTGAAATGGAAAGACACCGCCTAGAAAAATAACACTAAATAAATGTTAGCATATCACTATGAATATGATTATATATACATCTGATATAGCAGAAGTTAGTTAATGAGCAACTTTTCGCTACTATTTCTGTGTCTATTTACAATAAATGTCATAAAGCTTATCAAATTGAAGAAAAACCACACACACCACAAACACAGTCCCATTAAAGAACACTCTTTCATATTTAATTTGGTGCCTTTTTTGAAACACTTTCCCTGCCCCTGATTTCGATTTCGACTTTGACTTCGTTTAACCCATTAATAACAAACAAAATAAGCATTTTTGCAGTCGATCAAGCGTTGTTCGAGCCTTTAATTTTAATGACGTGCTAGTTTCAATGTAAACTTAGTTTAATCTTATATTTTTGTATTAATAATAAATGCAATACAAACTATTTTTAGTTTTATTTATAAAAAGAGAAAAACCAACAACAACAGCGGCAGCATCAACATCAACAAGAGCAGCAGACACAAGCTAAAAAATATAATTAAAAACCGAATAGAAAACAAAATATGAAATCAGTTTAATTAACGTTAAGCAAATTGAAGCAAGTCCAAAAAATGCTTGCAGCATTTGTTACAATTTATATATATACGAAAACTCACTCCCACACACACACACCCACACACAAACATATATAAATATATATATATATTACAATATTTTTTAAAACGATTTTTAATAAACATTCTATCTATTATGGCAGCCTCTTTCAATGAGCGAAAGAAATCGAATTACCAAGCCCGAAATAAAACCGTAATAAAACAAATAAAAAGATTTAACCGAAGGATAACAGGCAGACATAAAACACAAAGACACTGAACCCACAGACAGACAGAAGAACACAAGCAAACAGCAACAAACAAACAAACAAAAAATAAATCAAAACTAAATCAAATAAATTGAATTTTATGGAAAACAAAATGAAATGGTGATCACTTCTTTACTTACTCCTTATTATTTTGATCCTCTGACTCCGAGCAAGCCAAATCGATAGGCCCTTGCCGATACCGATACCGATACCGGCATTAATATCGATACCAAGTCCCGTTCTGCTCTGCGCCTTGAATTGTGCTTCCAAATACGTTAGGGGTGCCCATGAAAAGTCGATCTATTGTCTAAGAATCTATACTCATATATATCTCACCTGCACCTATGTCTACACACATGCGCGCACGCACACACACACACACCAAATGCCATATATACACATAGAGAATTTTCAAACCTCGGCCCAATTTCCTGTTTTTTTTTTTTTGTTTATTTTGTACTTTCTTTGTATGATTTTTGAATTTGTCAACTTCTTTTTTGAAAGATTTTTAAATACCCTACTTTAATTCAAACTAAATAAATAATATATGGATTTATTGTATGTATCCCTTTGAGTTTCAGCAGATTATCGCTAAGTGTAAGTGTAATTCTTCGCACAGATAAGTTACACCCAAAAAAAAAACAATAAACCAAAAGGAAAACAAGGTTTTCTACATTTTACAAGTAGGTTAAATGTGCGAAAGCGAGGACTCCCCTATATCATTTGACCATAAACGAATTGTTTATCACATTTGTGCTATAAAATATACACATTTCATGTCTAAATGAGTATGCCAATAAATACATCTAAATGTATGCGTCGATTGTGACTAATTTCATTTGTAAAAACTTAATTAAATCAATTAAATGAAAAGTAATTCCGAAGTAAAGGAACTTTGCAGGAACAAACGGAGGCATTTTCATAAGTTAATCTGTAAACGAGCAGGGTGCCCTACAAAATTGAGCAATAATCGAAATATTTATTTAAATTCAATACTTAATTAGTGGATGTTTAAAATTTAGGAATATTTCACTTGAAATTGGAACTCTTGCCCATTTTCATGGCGCCCTGCTCCCAAACGCTTAGTTGTTAAATACTTTATAAATTATATACACTATACTATTTAAAGGAGGAATCGAGAATATTTCATTTGCACGCTGAAATATGTACGCGAGGCAGCGGAAACAATCCGAACCGAAAGTTCGATGAGTTTCCTGTGATTTGGCTATTATTTATGTATATTCCTTTGTTGGCCTAAGTTGCTTGAATTGTAGTTAGTCGCGTTTGTTTTTCGTTTTTTTAATAGTCACCTCTGTTTTTAGTACTCTATCCCCTTAGTTGTTTTAGTTTAGTTTTGAGATCTTTTCCATTAAGTTGCCCAAAGTACACAAACATTTTTGTTTTTTGCTCACAAAACGAAACTCTACCTATCTCTGTCTCAAGCCATATATCTCTATCTCTCTCTCTTTCTGTCTCTCTGTCTCTGTCTGCCTCCCACACACACTCACTCTGACACGAACTCTATGTCCCTTTCTATTATAAAAAAAAAGCAAAAACTACAAATCAAAAACCAAACAAAAAAGAAATCTATTTCTCTGGGCTGATTTTCGTCCCGCTCGACGGGCTGTTGTGTGTTCTGTTCTTCTCTTTCTCGTTCTCGAACCGCAGGCAGCACCGCCCGCCACCACCTGTCGACCCCGCTGTCGACTTCGTCCTCGGCCTCGCCCCCGCCGCCGCCCTTCGGCATGCATTTGTCGGCGGCCCTGAAGCGCGAGTTCCATCCGCTGCACTACATCGCCGCCGGAAACGGCCATGCCGGTGGCACGCCCCCAGCCCATGGCTACAATCAGGGGGCGGGCAATGTCCCCAATAGCGGAGCAGGAGCAGGAGGCGTAGGAGCCGCCGGAGGAGGAGGAGCCGGAGGAGCAGCCGCCGGTCACAATTCACATCACACCATGTCGTATCACAACATGTTCACGCCGTCCCGCGACCCGGGCACCATGTGGCGCTGCCGATCCTGCGGCAAGGAGGTGACCAATCGCTGGCACCACTTCCACTCCCACACCGCCCAGCGGTCCATGTGTCCCTACTGCCCGGCCACCTACAGCAGGATCGACACCTTGCGCTCGCACCTGCGCGTCAAGCATCCGGATCGCCTGCTCAAGCTGAACTCGTCCATTTAAGGGCGTGGTCGGGGCCCGAATCCAGCCCATCATCGCCAGCACTATTACCAGCAGCAGCAACACCAGCAGCAACATCCAGCTTACTACATCCACAGCAACTTGAGCAACTTCAGCAATAGATACAGCAGCTTCAGCGAGAGTTTATTGTAAATCGCCACAGCCCCTGGTTGGATTATTTCTTGCATTTACATAGTCGTCGTGTACCATACTACCCACAGAGCTAGCCCAGCAATAACAATAACCCAAACACTAGTAGAACCGAAGAAGCTAATACATAATCACACCCCTAAATATACACAATATAATGCTAATATTAACTTTAACTATTTGACACAAACGTCCCATCAATTTATATATATACTATATATGAGAAGTGAATGTGTATAACTGAAGATTAGGAAAAGGTTTCAGTTGCTAACTACGACGGAGTATATCTATGCTATGAGGAAAGCGGGGAGTAGAGTCAACCGTCAAACATTTCGAAGGTTTCTAAATGTTGTTTCCTAAAATTAAAGTAATATAACTACTATACATAATGGCAGGCAGGAGTCGGAGGAGGAGGAGCCGGAGCAGGAGCAGGAGCAGCAGCGGGAACAGCAGCAGGAGCCGCCACAGCAACAGTCACCCACAACTACTACTCATACGAAGAAGGTCGTCACACTAGGCTTTAGTTTACGTTTACCAATCTTAGATCTTAGTGCTTAACCGATATGTTCTGCAGAGTAAGCGAAGGAAGGATACGGGGGGCTACTCAACCAACTACAAAGAAATTTTCATATACCTCAAATGCATTTCAGTTTTATTGTTGATTGCTTAATTTTAATCTACGTAGACCGTTAGCACTTATACATACATACAACTTATGGTTTAATTTTGATGTAATCGGTTCCCATGATAATTTTTTATATTTTTATTGTGTTCTCCCATTCTTTGTCCTGATTTGAAGATCCTATGTCCTAGGCTACAATTTTATTTAGGATTAGCTCGAACCACTTGAACCACCTCACTTTCTTGTTAAGCTTGTTTATATTTATGGTCAAATGTTTATTTTGTAAACCCTAGTTGATATGAGAAGGCTATAAAAGTGTATGTACTACAACATAAAAGAAATCATATCACGGAAAACCTAAAAAAAAAAAAAAGAAAATTGTTCGGATTAATATAAAACATTTTATTTTAGAACCGCCTAACCTTTTGCTCAATTGGCAAGAGAGATCGGTAATTTGGATTACAATTTCAGGGCATAATTATCGATTATCTTGCTACTTGACAACAATAACCAAAACGTCCCCGCAGAGACGGCAAAAGTAATTAATTTTAAACATTTTGTGATAGACAAAATTATATGTTTCGGCACAAAATTAAACTCTATAATAGAACGAGATATGAAATAAAAAATCAATGTGATATTTTCGGCACAAAAGTTTACATAAATAACTAAAGAACATAATACAAGAGGAAAATTACAAAAGGAATGCAAGGAGAAGCAACACTTTCGGCCAAGGTTGCTTGCCCCCTTGGCATATTTATTTAGGAAAAGATCTTTTGTTATAGCATTATTATTCAAAATTGTTATCTTTCGGTCCAAAGCACAAAATGTATAAAATTACTTTCTAGTTTATCCCCTACAATTACGCCTACTTTAACTCTAAACTACTTACTTGATTTCCTAGTTTTAAGTTACGTGCTCTGTTTCGTATGTACGCCTGGGCGTGTGTATATAATTAATTCAAAAAATATATATACATCATAATTTTATTTAGTTTTACATTGATTGAGTTGCGAAACTTGAAGCCAATAAACTACAGCAAATATTGAAAACGAGAACAGCACAGATGTTAAGGCAAAACCAACACTACTACACACAGATTTATGTACCAAAAATGTAATAAATATGAAATTATATAAAAACAAAAATCAAAAACGAATACAAAGCCCAAGCAGCAAGAAACCAAAAGCAAACTAGAGCGGTTACGATGGATTTTTCTAAACTTTTATCCCACATACTTAAGCGTATAAGGCGTAAACACGAAATATTTTTGTACATCCATGTTGTAATCAACCAAGAGCCGCCCGAGATCCCGGGGCTGGAGTGGAGGAGGAGGGTTGCTCTGTGGCATCAGGACTTGGACATGAATCCCATCTACGCGAACAGAAGGAACAACGCCGAGTTGTTGCTTATTTTTTGCTCTACACTCACAAAACTCAATTAATCAATATGCAAATGCAAGCCGCACACAGGTGTCGGAGTGCAAATATTATTAACAGTTTTTCGTCGTCTACCAGTTTAAATAAATCAATCCATAAAGATCTATATATATAAATATATATATCAACCGGAATATACACATGTGTATGTATATCTCAAATTTATTCAAATTAAAATCAAAATATAATTCACTAGCAGCATTTAAATGTCAAGCAAATAATAGCAAATAAAACCAAATAAAATTTATGATTATTATTATTACATATACCAATACCAATCGTTTCATGTTCTCTCTCGCTCTCCGCCCTTCATGACCACGTCCCTACTTGGAAGCACAATTCAAATCGTTAGGTTCGGGCTTGGGTTTGGGTTTGGGTTTGGGTTCGGGTTCGGGTTGTACCCGGCGTATGAGCAATATTACTTTTCAGGCAAAACAATCTTCTTTCAACTGGCCACTCACTCGTAGGGCACAAAGTAAGTACTTGTTGGTTTTCGGTAAGTAAAGCAATCAAATGACCGAAACACTCGAGTCGTGCATTTGTTTGTCAATTAATTTAAGATTGCTTTCTATAGAGCATTTTTATTACTCGAAAAAATAAATTCAGAAGTCTATTGATGTTTGCACCATTAAAACTGTTTGACAAGGAACAAAAAAGTAATGGCTTTATCTTTTATTTGTTAGACTTTTTTATTAAATAACTTATATATTTTTATTTAAATGTAGCTTGCTGTCACTATAATTAGCAACTATTGCTACAAAGTCATCTCTCTAATTCAATAAAAATTAACAATTATCAGGAACGGTTAGATAGATTAGTTGGATACGTTCTCAGCTATCTCCACTTCCTTCTTTGAGTTTGGAGAATAAATCAAAAGGAAGCCTTTTTTGGGGTGTAGAAGCTTTTAAAACTTCGCCGTTCGCAACTTGGTCCCTTTGATAAAGCACATAGCCAAACGATTTCAATAAAATTTAAAATATGAATATACGATTATATGTATATTATTTAAAACGTATAAACATTTATATGAAATGACCAAACTGTCAGATTGTTCATTAATTTCTTATAAAGTTTTGGTTCATTAAATAGGCATATATTTAGTAGTTATTTTATTTTAATAGTTCGAATGGCAGCTACGCATATAATGGGAATGGTTCTGCCTTAAAACAATATACTTTTGTAAAATTTAATCCATGTATGGAGCCGTAAACTGAGAGTCTAGTTTACTAGTTTGCTAGAGCGACTCGGCTTTTGATGCCGCTTACGAGTACGTATTATTTTTGGTGTCGAAAATGACATCTTAATCTGTGTTGCAAACTTCTAACTAAAATTATAAGTATTTAGTAAAAAGTTCAATATAAAATAAATTTAAATACATTCTTGTCACAGAATTTATAAAAAATTACGTTATTATGCTTAAAAAATTAAGATTTCACGAAAGTTATATGTGGGTAGATATATTTTTTTGTTGATAAGTATAGAGCATAGTACATAATACATTTCTTTGTCCTAAAAATAGTCTCGTTGCAGTAACTACATTTTCATTAGTTTATACAACTATTATTTTAAGGTTTTTCAATTTATTACTAATTTTGTTACTGTAGTGGGGTAACGTGACAGTAGTGTAGGAAATATGTATATGACTATGAAAAAC
>VNJV01018339.1:0-30054 GCA_008042635.1 Drosophila nikananu | reverse complement strand
GAACTCAAATTTTATGAAAATATGTGAAAAATTGGCTTAGTTAGATTTTTTCATCTTTATTTCTATGTTCCTATGGCTGCTATATGATATAGTGGTCCGATTTGAATAAAATTAAAACCGAAATTCTGGAATAATACAACATGTCTATGTCTCAAATTTTATGAAAATATGTGAAAAATTGGCTTAGTTAGATTTTTTCATCATTATTTTCTGATCGGTCCTATGACAGCTATATGATATAGTTGTCCGATTTTGATCAAATTAAAACCGAAATTCAAGAATAATACAAAATGGCCATATCTCAAATTTTATTCAAATATTGTAAAAATGGGCTAAGTTATAATTTTTTTCATTAAAATTTACCTATCTTTCCTATATAGCTATATGATATAGTTGCCCGATCCGGCTCGTTCCGACATATATAGCAGTGAGAGCATATAGAAGTCTATCTGCAAAGTTTCATCCAGATAGCTTCAAAACTGAGGGACTAGTTTGCGTAGAAACGGACGGACAGACAGACAGACAGACAGACAGACGGACAGACAGACGGACAGACAGACGGACATGGCTAGATCGACTCGGCTGTTGATGCTGATCAAGAATATATATACTTTATAGGGTCGGAGATGTCTCCTTCACTGCGTTGCAAACTTCTGACTAAAATTATAATACCCTGCAAGGGTATAATTATGGAGACTAATCTTGAAAAATGTTATGCATTCTTGGGAGAAATAAATATATAAATAAAAGTAAATTAAATTTGAACAAAATATAAGTATTTAGTATTATACAAGTATTACAAACAAATCTCTTTTGGTTATAAGTCATTAAAAATATAAATATTTTATAAGAATTGTTTGAAAAGTCTAAAGGTTTCCTAAATAATTTTTCCGTAACCTCTTTTTAAAAACCTAAATTATATTACAAAGGAAAAACTTCCCCGAAATACTCTTCAGTGTAATATTCTCGCTTCCTCAGCTGGTACTTACGCTTGCGCCGCGTGCTGGCTCTGAATCCACTGCCCCGGATGCTGCCCGTCTGCAGCTCCGGCTGGCCGTCCTCCTCCTCCTCCTCCTCGTAGTCATCGTCGTCGCTCTCCTCGTCAGACAGGTTCTGCGTCTTTTGCAGGGGCCGGGCCTCGTCCCCCTCCGCCTCGGTAGCCTCCTTGCGCCGCGTGATGTTTACCAGGTCGCAGTAGAGACCTCTGCGCTCCATCAGCTCCTCGTGGGTGCCCTGCTCCGCCACGACGCCGTCCTTGAGGAAGACAATCTTGTCTGCATTGGTGATGGTGGACAGGCGATGGGCCACCACCAGAGTGGTGGGTCCCTGGCTGGCCAGCTCCAAAGCGCTCTGCACGCGCTTCTCGGAGGTGGGATCCAGGGCCGAGGTGGCCTCGTCCAGGAGGAGCACCTGCGGCTGCCGCACCAGCGCCCGGGCGATGGCAATGCGCTGCTTCTGCCCGCCGGAGATCTGGGCACCCTTCTCGCCCACCTGGGTGTCGTAGCCCTTGGGCAGCCGGCTGATGAAGTCGTGGCAGTTGGCCGCCCGCGCTGCCTTCTCGATTTCCGCCTGGGTGGCGGCGGGCCTTCCGTATCGGATATTCTCACCAATGGTGGTGGCGAAGAGAACCGGTTCCTGGCCCACCACTCCGATCTGGGAGCGCAGCCAGCCGACGTTGAGTGTGCGGAGATCCCGTCCGTCCAGTTTGACGCTGCCCGCCTCGGGATCGTAGAAGCGCTGCACCAGCTGGATGAGGGTGCTCTTGCCGCAGCCGGAAGCGCCCACAAAGGCCACCGTCTGGCCCGGCAGCACGTCCACCGTCAGGCCCTTGAGGATCTCCACGTCGGGGCGGGCGGGGTACCGGAACCGGATGCCCTCGAAGCGGATGTGCGCGGCAATGCTCTGCGGTCGGTCACCCTTCTCGTCCATGGGATCCACCTGCGACGGCCGGTCGATGATGTTGAACAGCGTCTGTCCGGCGGCAGTGGCCACGGCGATGGCCTCCACGTGGGGTGAGGCGAAGCCCAAGTTCTGGGCACCCATGATCACGGCGAACAAGACGATGACCAAGACGGCGGGCGTATAGACGCGATCGGGCAGATCTCTTTCGTCCAGGATGAGGGTAACGCCATACCAGATGGCAAGGGCCATGCACAGGTAGATGATCAGCCAGGAGATGGCATTGCCCAGGCCCGAATACAGGCCCTTCTTGCGTCCCGTGGTTTCCGCAGGGATGAGCAGCTTCCCGAATCGAACGTTCTCCTTCTCCTGGCCACTGAAAGCGAACACCGTGCGGATGCCGCTGAAGACCTCCTCGGCCACATTGGCCGCATCGGAGTAGGCCTTCAGCTCCTTCTCGGCCAGCGAGCCCTGGAGTCGGGCCACCACACTGGTGGCCACAATGATGAAGGGCACACAGCTGAGCACCACCAGGGTGAGTTTCCAGCCGTAGACAAAGGCGGACACGATGCCGATCACAAAGGTCATAATTAGGAAGACCACGATCACCACCTTCTCGCCAATGCCCTCCTTGAGTTTGTCCAGGTCTCTGAAAGGTGTATAAAGTTTAATATGAAAATAAATAATAAATTTCAGAAAAGTTGTTCCCTGTATAAATAAGACTGCCTGCTTTTTCTGCTCCCTAAAGAGCGTAAAGTTCAGGTAGTGACTCTGTCATTGCTCTGCTCCTTATGAATTTCCTCCTGAGCGCTCAGTATAAAATTCATGTACTGATTGATCATGGGAAAACACTTAAGGAGCAGTAAACTGACAGATTCAGTACTGAGAAAGAGCCAAAGGCTCTTCTATTTGTAGAGTGCACATACCTACTTCCAATTTCACATGAAAACTGTATATATTTCAGGACCTAAACTGCGACTTGGGTATAATATTATATTAAATGAAAACTATTTATCAAATTATCAAATAAAATTAATAAAAGCCTTTAGAAACTTACTTTAAAAGGGAATACAATTCTTTAAATTTGTTTATTTCATATACACTATAAAGTTTACTTGGTTGCTATTAGTTGCTATACTTTTTAATTAAATATCAACTCAGATCACTACCCACCCAGCAGTCAATCAAAAAACGAAATGCAAATTTCACTCATGAATATGTAACGAGTTTCCCGCCTCATTACTCAATAATTACCCTAGTTCTGTCTATATTAATAACTATGATTGAGGTAATTCTCGAATTACTTCTGTTTGACTGTAGTAATACAATTAAGATAACTAAGTAACTTGTACTAAACTTGTGTTAACTCACTCTGTCATCTTGCTGGCAAAGTTGGAGCCCGAACTGGTGTCATACCAGGCGATGTCCTGCCGCAGCATGGCCTCCAGGAAGAGCTTGCGGATGCGATCGATCTGATTGAGGGCGATCCTGTTGGCCAGGTCAATGGCCAGGGTGATGAGCAGGAACATGGCCACCGAGCCCACCAGACTGCCAATGCCAAAGGCAATCGAGTCATCGATGATGGCCTGTCGGTTTTCTTCTTTGCTGGCATTTGTTCTAAGGAAAAAATCGGTTTAGAAGTCAGGCTGTAACTTGTGGAGATTTGAACTTACAATTGCTTGCCCCCACCGAAGAGGGTCAGAGCAAATGAGGGCGAGGAAGTGCCCACGCCCACTGTCCGGTCCACTAGAAGGGATGTGAACTCTCCATAGATGATCATGAAGTAGGGTATAAATACGGAAGCGCAGGTGCCCACCAGCAGGCTGAATATGAAGATGCAGCGCTCGCAGGTGGTTGAGTATCGGAACTGCAGTTTGCCAGGATACGGAAAGCTTGTTAGGACTCAGTAAAAGTATCTCAGGAATATTTAAACTCACCAGATCAAAGTAATTGTACTTTTTGGCTGGCCCTGCTCCTGGCTCCTGGGCCTGAAAGTCACCCGCCTGGGGCAGCTGTGAGTCCTCCTTCTTGGCCATTGTGTGCGAGATACTTGGCTGTAAAGCCTAAGAACAAAGCAGGCAATTAGTAAACATGTCCAGAATTGGGCACTATAATTTAGTGACTGCCAATTAAACAATTAGCCGCTCTAGACTAGGTTTTATCTGGTAAAACGGCCATAAACGAGGGGCGGCTATCACAACACCTCAGGCGAGTTCATTGGCACAAATCTCTCGACAAAGAATACTCATTCTGTTCGCTAATATCCTCGAATTGATATTAGTTTCTTCACACCCATGTAGAGTTAACTATTCTGCTTCCAGAAAAGTCATTTTTCTCGCTTCTCGGGGAACACGTAATAAATAAAACATTACGAAAAGCTAAGAGTCACTAAATATTATACCATTTATCACGCTCAAGTGTGTGCAAAATGCATTTATGGTAGCACTCATTATATAAAGCATCTTGGCGGTTGGTTACAAACGGCTTGCAAAGGGCTACACTGGCTGGTTAATCAGCAAAAAACAATTTTCCCAAGTCAATTTAAGGAAATTAGTTCGATTGCGCGAATGAAAAAGCGTCCATAAATTAATAAATTAGAAGCAATTGGAAAGCGAGATATGTATTATTTTGTATTTATTTATTGCGATTGTCAATTGCCAGGCGACATGCACTTCCCCGCGACGGGGACACTTCAAAGATACGGATACTCCTCGACTTTGTCAGTACGCCACTTACTTAGCACGTGCCGATTTCTGCGGACACTGTTTAACTTCGCGCTTGAAGAACTTATATATACGAGATATATTTTTTTGGTATTTGGTGTTTGGTCAAAACACTCGAAAGTGCCGAGAGACGTCTGCGGCCGGCGAGTGCGCGATCTGAACTGGACAACCATCGCCTCGACGGCTGCGACGACAGCTCGGTTTCAGATCTCTACACTCGAGTCTCGGCTTTTCGAATTGCAGGCTGATCGACATCGGTTATATATTATATATGTATGTGGATGAGAGTGGATGGAGGCTATAAACACGACCGTATAATTTAATCGGGGCTCCCCCTGGCAACTGCTGGCGTCCGAGCTGAAGACTCATTCCTGGGACTATCCTGTGGACGGCATTACGGTGACAGTAACACTAGTTGACTCAGCTTTAGTTCCAGATTTCAATACATTAATAATGTACTTAAGGTTTCTTAAATTTATATAAATATTAATATGTATATATACCAAGGTTTAAGTGTCGAAGAAATTTAGTAATTATAATAATACTTTATTTAATATATTTATAATAATGATAATACAATATACTTATAAGTATATACTTATAAGCTTACATTTTGATGATAATTTTTATAAGTTATTTCTTTACTTGTAACTATTTATTTTCCTTATTTTCTTTTTTATTTTCTATCAAGCTTAAGGAACCTTTTTACTATTAATTTGATAGTGTCTATAAGACTCCATAAGTCTTATTTCAATTATTATGATGATCTTATATATTTTTGATCGAATTTTCTTTTAAGCATTTTAATATAATACTAAGACTCCCTAAATCTTATTTAAATTATTATAAGGTTCATATATTTGTGTTATTGTACTTTCTATCAAGCTTGAGGATTCTTCTAAAATTATTCTTTTTAAATTATTATGAGGTTCTATTAACTTAACTTTAGAAGTTTTATTAATATTATTCTAAGGTTCTACGTGTATTATAGAGCTACAATTATTCTGTTTGATTGTTATTATTAAAAGATTATATAAATAAGATTATATAAAATTATAAATAACAATATAATTATTAGTAGTAGTAAAATATATAGTAGTATATATTTAGTAGTCCCATAAAAATAATGTAGTCCCTATAAATTACATCAGTTTTTCTAAGCTTTTGTAAGCTATTGACAAATGCTTTAAATGCTATTTAAGATGATTGAGACTTTTTTCTATACTGAATTTAATATACATACCTCTTAGTTAGCTCCGAATTAAATCTATAGTTGATCTTATTTATTTTTGATATTTATGTAAGTTTATAATTTATATTTTTTATATAAATTTTATATACAAATTAAGTATTATATTTGTTTTTTCAAGTTCAAAACTAAAAGACATTAATTGCAAAAAAATATACACGTATGTAATTTGTACTTTTATATTTAGATACAGGTATTAAAAGGCTTAAAATATTAAAAAAAAACCTTTAGTGTTATTTCGCAACCATTATTATTTGTAGTATATTTGTATACGTATACTTATATTTCTTTTAAATGCTTACAAAGAGTTAAGAGAGAGTTAAGTTAAGAGTTAAGAGAGTTCTAAATATTTTTCATGTGATTAATCAAGTCTTTTTATTCCTTATACCTTTATTTAACATAAATTGTAGTCCTTTCAATACTTTTAAATAATTTCATATCTCTGATTTGTATATCTTTCGAAAGGTATTTACTCTGTTGACCACTGTAACGTGTCTTTGGGTGTCCCAGCTCATGCAGATTAGCCAGATTAGATAGCCGTGGCAGATCAATTCGGCGTTACGCTGGCGCTTATCAGTCGCTCATAACCAGTATTTGTCTAGACTCAACGCGTATCTGTTATTGTTTTGCTGTGTTGTTTTTTTTCCGTTCGAGAGGGGTTAAGCCAAATATTTAAGCCAGGCCAAGCTGCATGGCGCACATTACACATGCGCGCATGGTTTTCCCCTCGGTTTTTTAAGCAGAATCCACGAGATCGGGGGACTAACCGAGAAGAAATCTGTATCTGTATCGCGTGCGAGCTCGGGTGATTCATCCGCTCGCTGGGGCTCAGGTGTGCGGTGGAATACCTGTGCGAAATAAGTGCGGAGGCATTCCCAGCGCTGCCTTTCCCAACGAGGAACGAGGAACCGTTCCCCAACTTCCCCAATCCAGACCGATTTGAGCGATTTCTAATTATAATCAATCGGGGCTTGTTTATGCGTATTATTTCACCATTTATGTCCACCGAATGAATAAGAAAAACTGCAAAATATTCCAAGAGGAACCTCTCTTGGCAATCTAATCGCGCTTTTAGCCATGTAAGCACTCGAATTGGCCGCAATCAAACAAATGAGAGTACCAATAAAATGATATATATGCGCATAGTGTGTTTGGTATCAAAACAGAAAACATTTCCTCAGCCGCAGAGGTGTGTGTTTTTTTGTGTATTTCACCAGAGCAGATAAGTCGAATTGTGGCCAATTTAGACAAAGGTTCGCGAATAGATAATTCCGACAAGGTCTGGGCTTTTTGCTAACCATTATGCCATCTGGTTAGTGGTGAAATAATCACAGATTGAGTGAATAAAGGCTCTCCTGGACCTAGGTTCAAATTCGTTGGTTATCTGAACAAGCATTTTTATTCTAAAAACTCGTGCATATTTATGGACGCGTGCTATATCTTCTAGCAACAATCCAGAGCGAAAGTGAAGTGCTTTTGTTTGCACTTTTAATTTTATTTTATTAATCAGCTGTTTGACTTGACTTGACTTTTGGATTTTTTATTATTATTTTGAAAGCATTAAAATTTAATGCGACCCCAATATTTCATATCAACATTGTACATATACTGTTGTCGGCGACTATATGTGCAGAGATTGTTCTAAGAGATTTGGTGGCTTCTGGAAAGGTTTACAACCTGTTAATGTCATTTTAAAATATATTACAAAATTTATTAATTAAAATCAAATTAAATAGAAGTAATTGAAATTAAATAATTTTAGTACATTTTACAAAAGAATGAAGTAGATTTTATTTGATTTAAACTGGTTCTCAAATATTAGGAATTAAAATTATATAATAAGAAGTGATTTACATTTAAAATCAGTGTCTTTTTGCTTTTGTTTATGGTTTTCAAAGTGTTTACTTTATAAAATAACAAGAAAATATATTATTAAATATAAGATCAATTTAAGAGAAATGCTAATAAACAAGAAGACAAATACTGAAAATATACAAGTCAGATACTAATGAAAAAAATATGCAAGAGATGAACAATAGGGAAAAATATATTTAAAAAATACGAAAACACAAAGGAATATAGCTTTAAGTGGCTGAAAAAAAATTCAATCATATAAGAAAAAATTATTAGAAAAATAAAATAACCATACCATACTAATAATAAGATAAGAGGATAATAGGATAATGATACACAAATGAAATTACATTGTGAATAAAAAAGAAATGGTTTTTACTTACAACAAAATATAGAATTTAAATTAAATTTCAACCATTAAAAACTGAATTAATAAACATACATATTTATTGTTTTGAAAGATAAATTATAAATATAAAATGCAAAATGAATTATAAAGCTATAAAGCACCTTGCTATAAATATACCTAATAAAGATATAAAATACATTGATATCATACAAAAAGTAAGATTATTATAAATTTTAAATAAATATTAAATGAACAACAATAATACAAGATAATAACAAAAAGACTAGACTATTAAGGTTTTATATTATTTACAATGAATGGAATTTTATAGAATTGCATTAAAACAAATAATTAATATTCTAAATACACATATTTATAAACATATATAGGTGATATATTAAAGATATTTATAAACAAAATCAACTACTACAACATTATAAAATGTATAATTAATACTGATCCCTAATAAATACTGTTACTGATACGTACATATATAAAAGTAATTTATCATTTTTCTTAAAGTGCATTACCATGAAATATAGTCAATAAATGGGTATTTAATTTCAAATTAAAATATTAATTCTATTACTAATCCTTTAGGAGATTTTTACCTTTTTAATCCCAGTTTATTAAGGGATTCATTCAGTGGGATATTCTCACAGTGCATTCAAAGAAAACAAATCGTGACGCAGACGCTGATATTTACTCTTACCCACTCTTTCTCCTTTTCCCTCGCTCTTTAAGGCCGTGTTGACGTCGAAAAAAAACAAGATTCTGTTTGAATAAATCTCTGAACAGTGAGCGTTGACCAATAACGGGTAGTCGTGGGATATGCCGGTTTCTATTCGGAAACTGCGTCTGGGTTCAAGGAATTCCCAACATACGACAGACTTCTTGCTGGGAATACGACGAATCTCGTCTTTAATTCCGGACATTGAGCTACCGCAGTTTATAACCAAAGTACGTGATACCATTTTTATATTGGCCTTAAACCTTTGCGGCCACTAATCAGTTGGTCAGCGTCTGTTAATTGTAATTTCTCGGCCAAAAGCGGAAGAAAACAGCGTGGTTTATGGGTTTTGCATATATGAAGACCGGTAGTTTTCGCGTTTATGACTGGGTTTATGCGTCAACAATATATTTTATATATTTTTAAGTAGATTTAAAAAAACAATAGAGGCTTTGAAGACTTATTGACACAGTAAAGGGAGCGTACCTTATGAAGTTTGAACTGCGATAAAAAGGTTTTAATCTATAACCTAGCTCAAAATAGAGTTGTCATTGTTTATAATAATATTTTTGTTAGTAAACAACAGTTTGTTATGAGCCTAATTGATGTTGGTAGTTATTAAGTCTAAATAAAAGACATTGGAGTGGTAAAACTTACAATGTAAAATGTGCAAATCATCTGTGACGGTCTGCTTTATCTAAGATTATTCACAAGGTGTTGATCATCAGTCAAAACAAAAACAAATTATACAATCTGGACAAAAGTAATTTCATAATTAAACCACTTTAAAACATCTGATATTATTAATTAAATGGAAAGAATCGGAAATAATATAATAAATAAATAATGTTTATGTAACATATATGTATCTTTGTAATTTTAAAGGAAATTGTGTGCCCTTTATTTAGGTCTTTTAAGCTCATATAATTTTGTTATTCATTACTTAATTTGTAAACACTTGGAGTTTAATTAATTTAAGTTATAACCGCTTAAAAGTTAGAAGCATTATTAAAGCTAGTAACTTTTTACTGGCTATAACTTTAAAAATATTGGTTTACTTTTAATCCATAAAACCAAAGCATCATACAATGAAAATAGAATGCAACGCTAATTTCCAAGTTTAGAGCCCCATTATTAAGTTATAAATCGTAAAAAATCCGCAACCTTAAGCAGGCATTAACTATTAATTTGTTATATCAAAGTGCATAAAGTGAATAAACCAGCATCATTAGAATATTAAATATACTAAATACCTAATTTTTTTGTTTTATTAATTGATAAGAGTTCTGTTACCTAAATAGCGGTAATTTTATCAAATAAGTGTGTACAAGTTTTGGTTCACAATTGGTTCAAAATAGTGTTATGGAGGAGTATAAATGTTATTGTTATTATATTATATGTTTTGTATTATTTATAAATATTATTACAAAACTCTATCCGGGAGGTTTTGGGGTCTTGATTTGATTGAACATATTTTTGAAAATGTAAAATCTAGATTTTTTCTAGATTTCCATATATAATTTCTATGGCATTCTCATTTAGACATAATAATCTAAAAATCTTACCATTAAAATATATTAAATTTTTGTTAATGAGAGGATAAGGTACTGTGACGATGACTTCCTAAAGTAAAGAATACTTAAATAGAATAGAATGGAATATAGACATACATAGTTATTTATTATTTGTATTTATTAAAACAATTGTGTTATAAGGTAAGTGTAAATAAATATAATAAGTGCATAAATAACTCAACGGGCTCAAAAGTAAATAGGGTTTATAAATTAATGTTCAGGTTTTACAGAGGTAGCTTCGCTTGGATCGTTATAAAAGATCGATCATTAGAAGATGAATATATATAATGTATAGAGGCTATAAATAAATATTTGATATTTTTTTTTTTCTCCCGTAAACTTTCATATAATATTTCAAATAGATGTTGGTTTATCATATGAAGGAAACTTATATGATGTACAATTTAATTGTTTTTTATATTATTATAATCAATCAAGGAGTTAACAACTTATCGGGCTTAATGAAAGAAGAAAAAGAATACAGCCTCTGGAATTATCATTGACATGGAAATCGGACTAGATTGTTGATCTTTTAAATATGACTATATCGTTGGTTTTCATGAACTAGCTGCTCTCGTTAGTTAAGGTATTAAAGAAACATATGATATATAGAATTCAAGACTTCCCCATAAATCACTTGGGATTTAAAATGAGTCCAAAAGTATGCAACGGAATGGTTAAAGATCTGAAATAAATGAAAAGATTATTATTTGAGCAAGGGATGCAATTGTAAAGCTTTACTTTTGGTCGCCATTCCATTGATTTTGAATCCTCTGCAACTCCAACGGCCCTCCCCTCAGTAGACCAGGCGAATGGCCTGCTGACTGTGGAAGAGGTCGCTCCTCACCAGCACCTCGTAGCTGCTCAGCCGGATCTCCTGCCCGCCGTACGGGATCTGCAGGCAGCGGTTGGATTGCTCGATCACGCCCGGGGTCAGGGATCCGCAATACTGACCCCGGCCAATGTACAGTGGCTCTCCGATGGGAGTGCGTCCCGCGATGACGGCTCCTGGGGCCACATTTCCGCCATAGGCAGGCACCCAGTGGTACTTGCCCTGACCCACCAGCATCTGGTAGGAGGGCTCCACGATCTCCCGGCCGCCGTGGGCTATGCAGCCGCAACGCTGGCTGGGAATGGCCTTCCCGGGTACATGGACACCGCGATAGTACGCTCGGCACACCAGCAACTGGGCCATGTTGCTGTCGTGGCCTCCGACGACTGCATCCGGATTGTAGTAGTAGCCAGGCTCTGCGGAGACCCACACATCGTAGTTGTTGCCGTAGCCGTAGGCATCGTAGGCCGGCGGGGCAGAGTACTCAGCGGGCGTGTAGGAGGAGCAGCTGGCTCCGTAGGGATCGTAGGTGGAGGCGGGCGTGAAGGATGATCCCACGGCGGGCACTGATATGGCGGTCACGGACACCTCGGCGGGAGTGAAGAAAGGTGGTGGTGGTGCCGAGCTCACCTCCGCTGGGGTGAATGTAGGCTTGGGTGGTGGCGGAGGTGGCATCACCAGGACACCGCCTGCTGGCGGAGGTGGTGGTGTAGGACGTGGCATCACCAGGACACCACCAACTGGCGGCGGAGTTGGACTTGGCATCACCATCACTCCCCCCACTGGAGGCAGGGGATCTGGAGTGGGTGTGTAGGCAGGCGGCCTGTCGGGCATGGGAAACGGCATGGCCGCCATGTCCGGATAGGGATACGGCTTGGCAGCCAGTATAGGAGCCGGTGGCGATGGTGGTGGCGGCGGGGTCAGCGGACACTTCTCCACCTCCTCCAGCGGCGGAGGAGGCGGCGGCAGCTGCCAGCCTGGCACCACTCGGCGTTCCTCGACCAGAATCTCATAGGAATCCAGGCGACGCTCGGCCCCTCGATAGGCAATGAACAACGCCCGGTGCACCGAGGAGATCTTGCCGATGATCAGGTGACCCTCATAGTGACCCCGTCCTATGTACACCGGCTGGTACAGGGAGGTGCGTCCGCAGAGCACTGCATTCTCGGGTATCACATGGTCGTAACACTTGATCCACACCAGATTCTGGCCGCACAGCACCTCGAAGATGTCCTTGGGCAGGGCCTCGCCGCGCTGCGAGATGAAGCCCAGCTGCTTGGAGGGCACCACCTTGCAGACCAGCATGTCGCCCTCGTGCTCCGCTCGGCCCACGTAGATCATGGCGCCATCCTCATCGTTGCCTCCGACCACAGCTTCCTCGGGTATGGAGGAGTAGGCCGAGGATTGCACCCACTTGTAGGCTGTAAAGAAAGGAAAAGAGGTTTGAGTTTTTTCAAAGGGGTTTTGTATATATCTTATAGGGTCGGAAATGTCTCCTTCACTGCGTTGCAAACTTCTTACTAAAATTATAATACCCTGCCAGTGTATAAATAAGGAAAGGTTTTAGATTGTGTTTAAATGGGTAGGCTTTAATGGAACTACATTTAAAGTATGTCTTTTATGTTTAAATATCATTAGTTTACTTTTAAGAACATTTAAAGAGATTTTACACTGTTTTTTTCTTAAGAATTCCTGGTTTACTTTTAAGTGGTGCGAAATTCCTTATCTTGCCTCATAAATTTTATAGATTTTGTAGGCATAAGAACACACGTTTTAGGTTTAATACCACGCCAAGTACAGATAAGTACAAATACTGTGTAGTTTCTGAACAAAAATCAAAAAACCTATTACTTGATGTATAACCTAAACAAGTTCCATAATTAGCAAAATTTATAAAGAAATATGTAAACTATACCAAGTATTTATATATTACCTAAATTCCCTATAGAGACCCACAAAATATTAAGAATTCCTATGAAGTTTCTTGGGGGTTAACAGTCAGTTTTATTTTCGGTGCGATTACAGAGTTTGATCTGGGCTAAATGCATATACTGTCTACGGAGCTCCCACTCCGACATCCTACTGCCGGCAGAGCACCTCGTAGGAGGAGAGGCGAATCTCCCTGCCGCCGTAGGGGATGTACAGGCAACGCTGGCTGGCCGAGATCAGGCCCGGGGTGAGGCTGCCCTGGTAGTGTCCGCGGCCATAGTAGATGGGCTCCCCGTTGCGGGTGCGACCCGTGGAGACGGCATTCGGCGGCAGATGGTGGCCGGCATGGGCCCAAACGTAGCCGTAGCCTGTGAGCACCTCGTAGATGGGCTTCTGGAACTCGTAGCCGCCGAAGCAGACGTAGGCACAGCCCTTGCTGGGTATCACCTTGGCGGGCAACATCTCGCCCTCGTGCATCGCCCGTCCGGCGTAGATGGGCGTCCGGTCGGAGTCGTGTCCGGCCACCACGGCTCCCGGGGGCGTGTAGCTGGGCGAGGCGGACACCCAGACGTCCTGCTGCTGATGGATGAGCACCTCGTAGGTGTTGATCCTGACCTCCTGGCCGCCGAAGGGTATGTAGAGGCAGCCGTGCGAGGGATGCACCTTGCCCACCGTCAGACTGCCAGCATGATGGCCGCGTCCTACGTAGAGGGGCTCCCCGGTGCGAGTGTTGCCACTGCGCACCGCATTCGGCGGCACTCCGCCACTGGCACTGGGCACCCAGGCGAAGCCCTGGCCCACCAGCACCTCGTAGTGGGTCTTCTGGTGCTCCGTGCCGCCGTAGGCCACGTAGGCGCAGCCCTTGCTGGGTATCACCTTGGCGGGCAGGTGCTCGCCCTCGTGGAAGGATCGGCCCACATAGATGGGCGAGCGGTCCGCGTCATGGCCACCGATCACCGCGTACGGGGGCAGGGGGGAGCGAGGAGACGAGTGCACCCAGGTGTGTTCTGCAAGGAGAGAGGACCAGAGGCGGTGAGGCGATAAGCTGGGCAATGGCACGCGATAAGATAGCCTGACTGCTACACAGAGAGAGAAAGCTAGTCGGATTACTGGATATTTATTGAAAAAATAAATTCAACTTCACTCTCTTAGTATTTACAAGATATAAGATATATCTATGAATATCCATAAGATACTCTGGCTTTTTCTCTCTGTTTGATTGTGTTCTATAGTTTGCTTGCTGTTCGATTTGTGGGGTCTGGGGCTGGGTTCTGGGTTCAAGTATGACTTTTTGGGGTTACTCAAAGGCGTGGGCCTGTCACCCTGGGCTCACTGCACTCGTCCTACAAACGGTCACAACTGCTCCTTTTGGAACTTACCTCATTTGTTATTAGGGATTTTCAACGAAACCTTGTGACGTTCAGTAGTGCCTCGGGTAGTCAGGGACGGCCAGGGTCGTCCAGGAAATTTATTTGTTTCAGGACAGTGGTGCTATTGAGGAATCCCCGAGTCCCAGTAATAACGCGCAGAGCTTCGACCTTAATTAGGCTTATACAGAGATTATTTATTATAATTTCTACACGGAATGGTATGATATGGTATGGTATGTCTGCGGCGTGGCTTGATCGGTGCGGTCGGCGTAAGGCTTCTCGCGTCTGATGTCCGTTGTCCGTGGGGGGGCTTCTCACGTCTGATGTCCTCCGGCTGTGAACGGATTCCTCGCGTCGGCTGCCTTGGAATACGGGAAGACGCTGGAGCGGACCCTGAAGTCAGCGATTATGGGTAGGTAACAGACCCTTAAGTCAGCGCGGGGGGGGTGGGGGGTGTATATTTGTTGTTGTTATCGGACCCGAAAGTCAGCGGGGAGAATTGTTGTTAGTGTTGGACCCCGAAGTCAGCAGAGAGAATTGTTGTTGTTGTTGGACCCTGAAGTCAGCGGAGAGAATTGTTGTTGGAACCTGAAGTCAGCAGAGAGAATTATTGTTAGACCCTTAAGTCAACTGAGAGAATTGTTGTTGTTGTCGGACCCTTAAGTCAGCAGAGAGAATTGTTGTTGGACCCTTAAGTCAGCAGAGGAAATTGTTGTTGTTGTAGGACCCTTAAGTCAACCGAGGCAATTGTTATTGGACCCTGAAGTCAGCAAAGGCAATAGAAATGAACACTTACTATCCTGGTTTACTATATTTACCTCTGGGAGATCCTGCTGTAGAGCTGGCTGGTCGCTGTTGGTGGATGACTTCCACCCGGTCGCTGCCGACCACTGACTGACTTCCCTGAGGCCAGCCGCCCGCTTTATATAGGGCCTGGCTGGGTCTATCGATCTCGTTTGTGCAATCGATTTACCCGATTTAGAGTGGCCGGGTTTCTGGTTTAGTGTGGCCAGTGGCTCATTTGGGGGATATTTCTGGGGTCTGCAGGCCAATATGTGGAGCTACCAGGAGAAACATTGTCCAACTTATTGCCCACTTTTATAAGTGCATTATAAAGTTGCTATCTCTTGGGAGTCACGAGGCGTGATCCTCAGTGCGTGTATTTGGCGTTGTAGTCTCCTGCAGCTATGAAGCGATCCCCCAGAGTGTTGTAGAAGTTTAAGAATTGAGCTTCAGAGATAGTAAAGCAAGGTGGGCAGTAGACAGCGGCAATGCAAATGAGTGCACTTTTAAGGACTTGGTTTGCAATTAATTTGTTGCAAACCTTTGGTGAAAATGGTGTTTGATGCGTTCTCTGATTAAGATTCCGGTTCCGCCGTAAGCTTTGCCATCCGAGTGATCTTTGCGGTCCTCCTATATGGAAGTTGTATCTCTTTGTGAGGTGCGTTTCAACCAGCAGCAAGGCGTCGATGTGATTTACATTTACGAATTAAGTTATTTCAAGTTTATGCCGAAGAAGTGGCTGGAGCTGACGATCTCAGGTATCAGCACCAAGGTGGGTGTGCAGCTCCGCACCTGTCTGCAGGATGACTTGCCGGTGACGGACATCGTCACAGTCTACCTGCCCCGTACGGCTGGAGGGACGATGAAGAAGTCCCTTGGGCTGCTCAATGAGCAGAACAAGGTCCTTTTCACCGAGACCTGGCGGGTCATCCGGCACCTGGAGTCTAAAGGCGGCAAGGTGCTAATGCTCGGCCTGGATGAGGAGGCGCTCAAACTCCTAAAAAAGCGAGATATGCTAGTGAGCTAGAGGTTCGGCCAGCTCAAATGCCGGGAACCTGTGGTGGCGGAGGTGCCCACTGAAGCAAAGGCGGACGATGTGCCTGGCACTTCATCGGCTGTGGTCAAGGAGGCACCCTCCTGCCCCTCAAACGAGGCAGCAGAGACTGAGGCCTTGGCAGCGGTGGAGGGCGATATGGACTCGGCATCACCACAGGAGCTGGACCTGATGCGCCTGCACATGGGCGGCGAAGAGGAACCGACCAGCAACGAGGAGCCATCCGATGATGAGCGGACACCCACCTAGATGCAGTTAGAGGCTCTAAGGATGGTGGTCACCAGCGTGGCACAGATCAACCTGCATCACGCCAGGCCAGCCTCGGATGTCATCGGCAGGTTGGTCTCCAGGTCTGACCTGGGGCTGGTGCTCATCCAGGAGCCTTGGGTCATCAGAGGCAGGATATTAACTTTCTGTTCATTCCTAGGGCATGAAGAACGGCTAAGATGATCTTTGTCCCGAAGGTAGAGAAGAAAGACCCATTTCATCCCAAATCCTTCATGCCGATCAGCATTACCTCCTTCCTGCTGAAAACCCTTGAGAAGATTGTGGACAACCACATTAGAAACTCACCCTTGGTGCGAAGCCCTCAGCATGCCTATGTAGAAGGAAAGTCTACTGAATCGTCTCCCTTGAGCCTGGTTGACAGTCTACAGCGCTCTTTAAAGGCCAAAGGGGTAGCTCTTTGAGCCTTTATGTTGTGATGTTGTGAATTTCAAACCAGCGAAAACCACAGTGGTCCCCTGAAATCCATTCGACCCATAGCCATTGGGGGCACAGAAATACCGATCTCCACTGAAGTCAAATATCTGGGACTCATCCTAGATAAACGATGTCTGTGGAGACAACATGTGGAATATGCTGTTCGCAAGGCCACTATGGCCCTAATAGAGCTGTAGATCTCTTGCAGGGAAAAATTTTAGAGTATCTGCAAAGATCCTACTGTGGATGTAAGTGGCTATGGTGAGGTCCATAGTCAGCTGACCTTGATGTTACGAAAAGGAAACTGGGCAAACTCCAGAGACTTTCCTGCACGTGCATCTCGGGCGCTATGCGCGCCATTGCTCTGGATGTGCTGCTCGGGCTTCCCCCACTGCACTTGTATATCAAGCACAGTGCGAGCAGATCTACTAGAAGGATAACAGGCGCAAGACCAGCGGGCTCGGCTGTGACTGCATCTGACCTGTTATTAGCAAGAGCTGGCTCTCTTGGTGTCGGCGGTCTGTAGAGCCGACTTGCTCTTTGTCGACTTCTTTTCTTCTACGGTAACGCGAGTTGAGAAATATAAGTAACAGGCGTTTCTTGGGTTAACGGAGCTTCTACGCTCATTCTTTGGGTCGCTGGAAATCCGAGTCAGGTCCCTTGCGAGAGTTTTTGGGTGGGCAGAGAGTTTTTCATTGTAGAACGCTTTTTGCTTGTCTATTTCATCTTTTACTGGGAGAATGCCGAGATTCCTGTGGATGTTTTGATTACGAATATACCATGATGCCCCAGTAATAGGATTATTGATTGGGCGCTGTATGATTTGTATGTTGGTCCTGCTCGCGTTCCCCCAAAGCTGGGAGCCATACATCCAGATTGGCTTAAGAGTGGAGTTGTAGAGCAGGAACTTGTTGTCTAGACACAAGAGCGATCGGGAGTTTATAATCCAATGGAGGCTGCTGGCTTTCAGTTTTAGGTGTAGTCTCTTACATTCGATATGTCTACGCCATGTGAGACGTCTGTTGAGGTGGATGCCGAGATTCGTTACTTCATTAACTTGGATGATCTGCGTGCTATCCAGACAGTGCGGAGGGAAAGTTTGTCTGTTAGGAGTAAACGTTATGTGTTTACACTTTTGTTCGTTTATTTTAATAAGCCAGTCAGAAAGCCACTTCTCGATTACCAAGACGTGGTTGACGTGTTGGGTTGTTGCAATGACTGTGTATCTTGAGCGGCTAAGGATCGCAGTGTCGACAGCGAAGGTGGATGTTGTTAGTAGGTCAGTGTGTCAGGGTGTTATGCGTTCTGTGCCCATCGGCTGGTTTGCAGTCAGGGGCAGTATTCGGCCGGAGCCTCACCGATACCTGGCCGCCTCGGTGAGTATACCTGGCCCGAGCGTGTTAATGGGGGCTATGACACCCTGGTACTACCTTCCCCTACACTCGTTGGACAAACTTATGGATTCAACAAATATTTAAAAAATTAATACGCGGGACTTAAACGCAACCCAGCAAGCAGAGCGGATAGACGATGGTGGCTATCTGTCGCCGCGCAGGGGCTTGGCTCCTCACCCCAAGAGGGCCGCGAAGCTGAAGGAGCAAGAGGCAGCTTCGCCGCCCGAACTCCCCAAGACCGTGTCTAAGAAGATAAAGAAGTACACCGCAGCGCTGGAGGGCTCAAGGACCTCGAAAGTCAGTGTTGCCAAGGGCACGAACCTGGCAATACTGGCGGGGGAAAACCCGATTGAGCTCCTGACAAAGGAGGAGCTGTCGGCGGTGGAGCAGGCCCTCGTCGACGGTTTGAGGAAGGGCTGGGCCGCAGCCCTCAACTTCAATGGCATTCAGTTCCGGGACGGTCTAGTCCTAGTGGACTGCATGGACGGTGATGCGAAGAAGTGGCTGGAGCTGACGATCTCAGTTATCAGCACCAAGGTGGGTGTGCTGCTCCGCACCTGTCTGCAGGATGACTTGCCGGTGACGAACATCGTCACAGTCTACCTGCCCCGTACGGCTGAAGAGACGATGGAGAAGTCCCTTGGGCTGCTCAATGAGCAGAACAAGGTCCTTTTCACCGAGACCTGGCGGGTCATCCGGCACCTGGAGTCTAAAGGCGGCAAGGTGCTAATGCTCGGTCTGGATGAGGAGGCGCTCAAACTCCTCAAAAAGCGAGATATGCTCGTGAGCTACAGGTTCGGCCAGCTCAAATGCCGGGAACCTGTGATGGCGGAGGTGCCCACTGAAGCAAAGGCCGACGATGTGCCTGGCACTTAATCGGCTGTGGTCAAGGAGGCACCCTCCTGCCCCTCAAACGAGGCAGCAGAGACTGAGGCCTTGGCAGCGGTGGAGGGCGATATGGACTCGGCATCACCACAGGAGCTGGACCTGATGCGCCTGCACATGGGCGGCGAAGAGGAACCGACCAGCAACGAGGAGCCATCCGATGATGAGCGGACACCCACCTAGATGCAGTCAGAGGCTCTAAGGATGGTGGTCACCAGCGTGGCACAGATCAACCTGCATCACGCCAGGGCAGCCTCGGATGTCATCGGCAGGTTGGTCTCCAGGTCTGACCTGGGGCTGGTGCTCATCCAGGAGCCTTGGGTCATCAGAGGCAGGATATTAACTTTCTGTTCATTCCTAGGGCATGAAGAACGGCTAAGATGACCTTTGTCCCGAAGGTAGGGAAGAAAGACCCATTTCATCCCAAATCCTTCATGCCGATCAGCATTACCTCCTTACTGCTGAAAACCCTTGAGAAGATTGTGGACAACCACATTAGAAACTCACCCTTGGTGCCAAGTCCTCAGCATGCCAATGGAGAAGGAAAGTCTACTGATAACCTTGATGTCACGAAAAGGCAACTGGGCAAACTCCAGAGACTTGCCTGCACGTGCATCTCGGGCGCTATGCGCGCCATTGCTCTGGATGTGCTGATAGGGCTTCCCCGACTGCACTTGTATATCAAGCACAGTGCGAGCAGATCTACTAGAAGGATAACAGGGGCAAGACCAGTGGGCTCGGCTGTGACTGCATCTGACCTGTTATTAGAATATCCCCAGGATGTTTAATTGGCCAAGTTCAGCTTTGATAAGCTCTTCAAAACGGAGCTTAGTCGGAGTGGACCAACATGTCTACCACCTACGATGTGAAACCACATGCTATTAGATGGTACACTGACGGCTCACTAACAGAGGATGGTTCGGGTGCGGGTGTCTGCGGACCCCGACTCAAATATCACGAACCTCTAGGGAAATTTGATAGTACACGCTATAGAGTGATGTGCCTCGTTCAATATTGAACGGGGCTACAATCGGAGAAACATAGCCATTTTCTCGGATAGTCAGGCAGCAAGCAAAGCCCTCTGTGCACATAAGATTGTTTCCAGACTAGTATGACAATGTATAGGAACACTCAATGAGTTGGGTTTGAACAATAAAGTAACCATATACTGGGTACCAGGGCATGCGGGGATCCCCGGCAATGAAGTGGCCGACATAATGGCTAGAAAGGGGGCGAGTACACCCTTTTATGCTCTGGAGCCCTTTTGTGGACTAGGACCAGGAGTCATCAACCAGAGCAGTCGTGTGAATCTCATGACTGTAGCGATGACTTCTGGCGGTCGTCGAAAGGGGCAAGGCAGAGTAAACGTCTGTTTGGTAGCTACAATAGCAAGAGGACCAAGGAATGTTTGGAGTTGAGCAAAGAATTTCGCCGAATAGACACGTGTTTTTTGACCGGGCACTGCAGACTGCGCAAGCATCTGCACAATCTCAAGATAGGGGAGGATAGTCTTTGCAGACTTTGTCTGGAAGGAGACGAGACTCCGGAACACCTACTTGAGGAGTGCCCAGCTATCAGTCGGTTGAGGCTGGGCGACTTCGGGGGCCTTACACTCACCACGCGCATCGCATTCTTGAGTTCAATTGAACTGTTCGAGGAGCTATAGCTCAGACAATAAGACGAGGGCACAATAGATCCTCCAAGGCGGGCACCTTTCCGGACCTTAACAATTCTGGCCCGCTGCCATCGCTCAACCTCACGTACACACGGTCCTATCGAAGTCCTGGTTGATGACACAGTACTCGCGGCGGCAGACACGTGGTCCTCTATTAACCGCGTGGAGGCGGGACCACGGGCCTTAGATTGTTGCACTTAAAAATTTCGCGTCTGATCGGCTCGGCAGCTCAAGACTAATTGCCAAGCTTTGTTTCGCACAGCTTGGCCGTGGCCTCATTCTGTCTGGAGGCGTCTCTTGGCCTCCTTTTCACTCGTGCAGGCGATCGTGCCGGCAGCGTCATTCTCCCGCTCTCGGCCCTTCTGCGCATGTGTCGTCTCTCTGGCCTCGGCTTTTCGCCCGCATGGCGCGTGCCGATCAAGCCATCAGGAAAACGGCTTGGCTCGTGCCGCTTTCCGACGCATGCGCTGTTGTTCGGCTATGCTTTGGTGGTGGCGGCGTTGTCGCTGTTCTCCCGGCGTTCGGCAGTGGCGTGGTAATTTTCCACTCCCGAGGGTATAGTGTTTGCCTGTTTTGTTTTCCTCTGGCGGCTGCCGACGCCTTTGCCGGCGATCGGCGGTGGCCCTCTTTCTCTCTTCTTCCCCCCCTGGAGCGCGTCGGTGTTTGAGTATGTTCTTGCGTTTGAGTGGGTTGTTGCCCGCGCTTTTGAGAGAGTGTCGGTGCTTGAGTGCTTGGTTGAGTGAGTGTCCGGTGTGTGAGTGAGTGGCCTGTGTGTGCTGGCGAGAATGAGTGACTTGTGTGCACGGGAAGAATGAGTCAATGTGTAGATGTTTAGGTATACCTTAGGCCTATTTATATTTAGATATTTACGTATGGTTGTGACTTCGTCACAATATTCTAAAGTTTTTTTGCTTTCTTATAACTTTCTATACCCCACACCTCACTTTTATACCATGTACCATAGGTACAAAGGTATATTAATTTTGTGCAAATGTATGTAACAGGCAGAAGGAAGCATTTCCCCATAAAGTATATATATTCTTGATCAGCATCAACAGCCAAGTCGATCTAGCCATGTCTGTCTGTCCGTCTGTCCGTCTGTGCGTCTGTATGAACGCCTAGATCTCAGCAACTATAAGAGCTAGAGCCACAAAATTCGGTATGTAGGTCGGAATGTTTTGCACGCAGATCAAGTTTGTTTCAGATTTAAAAATTTCCCTCTTACACCCCCGCAAATCAATAAAAACGTTTTGCAGCCACAAATATTACCATAGATCTTTCTTTTTGTGCATAGGCATGCATATCTAGAACATGTATCAATACCGAAAATCTGGTAAAGATCGGGTGAAAAACACAAAAGTTATTTACTTATCAGTGTGCTATCTATTTGGCAGCTAGCAACAGGTGCATCCCAAAAAACAACAACAAAACCGATGAGCGCAAGAAACTAACTCCCGTGCGCAAAAAAGAGGGGAGGGGTTATTTCTGTCTCTGTCTTGCACACGCAAGTGCATGAGATGGTGGTGGTTTTGCAAAGAGCGAGTTTGTTTACATTTCTCTAATAGGCAAAAGTCGCGATCAGCTGACTTTTGTTTATCGTTGTCAAAAACATGACAAAGGAGAAGCGTAAAAAGGATGAAAGATTTTTAGATAACTCTTATTTTAGAAATATTTAATCAACTGAAGTCGACTCGTAGGTCTCTTTTTGACCCCTTTGCAATTGCATTGGCCTCCACATGGTGTTCCCTGGTTACCGATTTTATTTATAATCGGGAGCAAATTCGAGGGGCGATATACTTTGGTACAGGGTATATAACAGTCGTTCACGAACGACTTTAGCTTTCTTACTTGTTTTAACAATCTTTTTAAGGGGGTTTTCTACTTACGATGCCGAATGTTTGTCCTATTTTCAGAAATTAGTTGTGAGAAAACTGTATAAGATACATCTTTAAACTTAACACAATGATAAATTTTAAGTGTGTATTGCTATACATTCATTCGTTGTTTATATGGGGTCGAAGTGGGGTCATCAAAATTGTAGGGTTAATTTTTCTGGTATCATAACTACCCTTCAACTTGCCCGAAATTAGAAAAATTAATTTTATTTATTTTCAGTTTTACAATGGCTATGCTTCTCCGTGTACGATTTTTTTTATTAAGAGTTGTTTTTAATATACATTTTTTTGTAAAAGGTTTCATTTTTAATCATGTTTTTGTTGCAGAGTATAAAAATTAAAAAAAAAAATCGTACTCGGAGAAGCATAGAGAATTGTTTAATAAAGAAGTGGGCAACAAATTGGTTCAATTCGATGAAAATTACTGATAGAAGTGATACCAGAAAGTTTAAGAATTGCGATTTTCGGGAAAACGCGTTTGAAGATAGGAAAAATGTTTTTTTACAAAAACCTGTATATTTTGAAAATAAAATTAAAATTAAATTTTTTAAGAAATTTGTGAAGACCCCCTTAAGATTTTTATTTAGATGTTTCCTTTTTTGATCTCACTCCAAAAGTGCTTCTCCCCCACGACTTTCAAGAATATAGACTTTCGATCTATTGATAACATTTGTTCCTAATTCTACAATTTCTATCGATATTGGTGTTAGTATTTTATATTTATAAACAGTTTACAATTATTAGATTTTGTAACCTGGTTCTGGGCATATTAAAAATATTTTTGTGACACTCTACCAAAATCTGCGTCCTCCAAAAAATATTTGTTCTTCAAAAAGACTGTAAATATATATTTAATATTATAAGTAGACAATTATTAAATCAGAAAGAAAGCTAACTTCGGAACGCCGAAATTTTTATTCCATTGCAGCTTACAACTTAATCATTATAAAATGAAGAGAAAAACTAACAGGAATTACATAAAGCATTTATACATACCAAAACATTAGGATAATCGTTTACCTGTTAAACTACATTAACAGTTTTACCAATAACATTAAAATCGTAAATTTCGAAAAATACAAAGTGCCCATGTCTCATAGTAGTACATTTAGTTTCAAAAATCACAGTTGTCCATTTTTTTGGTTTGGCAATGCTTTTACGTTGTTCCTTCTGTTAGTACCCGCGAAAGTCAGAAAGTTTATCTTATTTTTAATCTTTTTTTTTTTGTATATGAACCTTTGCTCATTTTGGAAAATTCATCTTATGTCAGTACCGGGCTTAATACTGAATCTTCGATTCTATGTCCTTTTTTAATATCTTTAGCGGACATATTTTGGATCCATCGGATCCATATTTATATCCACTCCTTGTCTGCTGGGTGGTTACTGCAGCAGTAATAGAGAAGAACAGCATTAGTACACCGCAAATACAAGTACACCGCATACACACACAGTATTTTGTAGACTCGCGTCACAAAGCACCGCATAAAATAATGTTCCGGTTTTCTTCTACTCGTTTCTTCTGTGCACTCCTTCTATGCGGTGCCAAGTATGAGCAGGTACCTTGGTTGACTTTTTACACGTGCAAGTGGCCACAACTTATATAATTGTGTGTGCAAAAAAAAAAAGAAGATATTTGGTGCATATGCCCTGGGCTTAGAAAAAGGTGATCAAAAGGAAGTATGCTAAAGCAACTCTAAACTTAAAGTTCTTTTCTTCCATATTGTCATTCTCCTGCTTGTATGACATTGGCCTTGGTGAAATTTCGGCATGTGTATTTTGGTACCTGGTATGCGAATTACAGAATTTCTGCGCATAAAAGAGACAGAGTACATTTTTGAGTTTATCTTTTTCCACTATATTTCTGTGAATTGTCCAGAGGGGTGCCATAACACCAGTCAAAACGGAAAATGAGAAAATCGTGTTGAAATGAACGAAGAGAATTCGGCGCGTTTACAAATGATCGTGCACTTGTAAGCGCGCGTTGCCGACTTTAATGCATTCAATTCAAACCGAACATTTTATATTAATATTTATTATTACCCACATAATAATACACAAACACTTAGAAAACTTAGACTTACCTCCGCGCTGAACGAACTCATTTTTCAATACTCATTCAGTACTCTGAATTTCCATTGAAAATTTATCGGCTTCATTCAGGCTTTGAACGCATTCATTGAGTTCGTTTCGATCGGCCGCCTAAAACTCCGAACACATACGAAGTAAACGCTAAGAGAACGCGTACAACTGAATGGCATAAATTCTGAAAACATACTAAAACGATTGAGTACTCTTAATGCAAACAAAGAGAATGGTGTTATGCAGCGGTGGTAAAACCGCGTAATATGCGATGTGACTATCACCGCAACCTCATATTATGCGTTGTGAGTAACACCGCCACCGCTCTTTAAGCGAGCATCAAATCAGGCACCGGTGCCGATTAGAAGTATTACTATGCCATAAATATATCTACGATATATTTCCAATTCATCCTTTCAGTCGTATAAGGAATACCCTAAACACAACTATTTCGTATACAAAATTTATCGATTTATTTATAAAATATTCTATCCTTTTTTAATCAGTAATTGGTAACACTTGGCAACTTTCCGGCGTTTTTACATCTCATTTTTATAAATAAAATTAATAAACAACATGGCAGATTGGGTTAAAAAAGCTGAAGACCAGGAAGTTTCCAAGATGGTATTTGTTGTTTAGATTACCATTTTATTAGACAGCATATTATAAATATTTTTTTAAGGTCAACCATCTAAGCATAGGATCAGATGATATTCTTCAAGAAATCCCAGTTACTAAATATAATGATGGAAATGAGCCCGATGTTGCAGAGTAAGTTTTCAACTAACCTAACCGAAAGTTCGCTGTTTTATATATATATATATATTTATTTATTATATTTATTTTATATATATGTATGTATACAAAACATCTGTAAACAATAAATAACTTAAAATAATCTGGTGAATAATAAATAACAGAATGATCTGGTTAATCTAAACTATATAGGTAACAAGTTGTATACATATTTGTGAACCCGGTACACAGCTTTATAATTACACAATGTAACAGTGATTCTGAACTTTTGAAATGACCGAGTAATGCACAAAAACATGTTTGAAATTTTTCTAACACCCTCAAAATCTTAAGTTATTGTTAAACAAGAAAGGAAGCTAACCCGTACTATGCGTCTTTCCTCTTTAATTGTTGTTTTGCAAACCCCATTTCTGATTTTGGGGTTCTGTTCATATTTTACGGCATTGGAAATCATCTTGGCAGAACATTTTAGAAGACTTTAAATTTCTTTATATCCTTTGCGGTCATTTTTAAGCCGAATAACTTTTTCCCTTTCTCTCTTGGAGCAGTGAGGTCCTCTACCCACTAAAATGAAATTTTTTACATGGAAAAGGTGTATTCTAGTAAATACTATAATAATAAACTAAATTAAACTCACTTTTCACAATATTAGACAAGATTTCGACACTTTTCGAGGAAAAAAATAAAAAACTTATATTTCAATGAACAGTCAAAACGATTGGGACGTGTAAAAAAAATCAATATAACACAAAAATAGAGAAAATCTAATGGAACTTTCACTTGTTTCTTATCTTTATCTTCCATTCTACAAAAACAATGTGCAATTAACATAAAGAAATATGCTAAAAATCCGATTTATAGTTGTTCTTCTGTCGCACTGCTATTTCATTAAACACAGCTGTATGTTGAATCCAAATTGAACATTTGTGATTCCGATGGCTCTTTAAAAGTATGGTAAGCCGAAATAAGCCAGGTCCAAAGAACCTGATCATGGATGTGGTAACATAGTGGTTTTGCGCTGTATGGGAAACTTGCCTTTTTTTTACCCTTGCATGGTATTATAATTTAGTCAGATGTTTGCAACGCAGGAGGCATTTCGGACCGTTTAAAGTATATATATTCTTGATCAGCATCAACAGTCGAGTCGATATAGCCATGTCCGTCTGTCTGTCCTTCCGTTTCCACACAAACTTGTCCCTCAGTTTAAAAGCTATCTGAATGAAACTTTGCAGATAGTCTTCTATATGCTCTCAGTACTATATATGTCGTAACAAGCCGGATCGGACGACTATATCATATAGCTGCAACATATTTTCATATACAGTGACAAACTTAATTATTGGCACAGTTGGCATGTCCGACTTTCGGAGTGTTTTTCTCCATGAAGAAGGGTGATATTTAAATGAAACAACAATTTTTATAAATTTATCAATTTCTAACTAAACTAACTTATTTTTATTTTTATATATCATTCCATTAAATTAAAAAAATTAAGAATTTAAAAAAACACCTTTATTTCCCTGAACAAAATTATTGGCACACTTGGGTAATAGTGAAATATTCTGTTAAAATTTTATAGATTTTGCAACTTTTTCATATTGGAAAGCCTTGGTATCTTTATTTCGTATATTCCTGTTGGTATATTTTCAAGATAAAAACTTTCTGGTACTTGTTTTTTATGAAATAGTAGCTAGATTTACCAAACAGACCCACAAACAAAATAAATCCATCAAATCTCAGTAAAAAATAATTTTATATTTGTATAATAATGGCAAATTGTTCACTAAAATTGGGGAAATTATATATAGAAGCCTTTTTTCCATTCTGAGCACTTTCCAGCGCTTTTAGGGAGCCTTATCAATGCAGAACTGTAAGCACACTGGTCGACTAAAGGCTTTGAAGGACCAAAAACGAGCTAATATCGCCAGGACGGTGAAGGTCAACCAAAAATTCGAACCAATACAGATTGTAGCAAAGCTTAAAAATTAGTTTGGAAAAGATATTCACCCTATTACGGTTCGGAGGGCACTGCTAGATGCTAATTATGAGTCCCGCGTTGCTAGCCGAAAACAACTCATTTCAAATTCAACGAACATAGGCGTTTAGCCAATGCAAAGGATAATTTAAGGAAGCCAATTGACTTTTGGACCAATGTCTGCCTCTCTAATTAAAGAAAATTTAACATTTTCCAAACGGATGGCCGACAAACTGAATCGAAGTCAAACTTCGAAAAGAGTACCTTCGTCATTGTGTGGATCTGGTATTCCTAAGGTATTCCTAAGAGAAATCTAAAAAAAGTGCCGATAAGTTGAACTTATCAGCCAAATTCATATTTCAAGACCATTATGACGCAAGAAAAACGCTCATGATCTGCGTATATGGCTGGCATGTCATGTAAAAAATGCACTGCCGAATCCACCATAATCCCCAGATCTAAGCCTCATCGAAAATTTGTGGGAAAAATTGAACAGACGGGTAAAAAAACGCTCCATTTCAGCAGAGGTCGAGCTGAAGGTGGTACTTGAAGAGGAGTGGGGGTATATTGGGTCAGAAATCAGCCAAAATTTGCTTTCTTTGATGCCAAAACTTTAGAAAGCTATTATAAAAGATAAGGCCTTAGCCACAAAATATTAGTTTATGTAAAAAATGTTTTTTTTTTAATTATTTAAAATATTTTTGCTTAGGTGTACCAATAATTTTGTTCAGGGAAATGTAGGTGTTTTTTTACATTTTTAATTTTTTTAATTTAATGGAATGATATACAAAAATAAATTTAAGTTTAGTTAGAAATTGATAAATTTATAAAAATAAATTTTGTTTCATTTAACACTTCGAAAGTCGGACATGCCAACTGTGCCAATAATTAAGTTTGTCACTGTAATTTGAGATATGGCCCTTTTGCATTATTCTTGAATTTCGGTTTTAATTTTATTAAAATCGGACGACTATATCATATAGCTATCATAGGACTGTTCAGAAATTTTTGAGGAAAAAAATCTAACTAAGCCAATTTTCTACATATTTTTATAAAATTTGAGACATTGCCATTTTGTATTATTAGAGAATTTCGGTTTTAATTTTATTTAAATTGGCCCACTATATCATATAGCAGCCATAGGAATATATATATAAATTCATTTAGTTCGTTTGCAACATTTTTCGTTATCAACATTTTCGCTCTTAACATTTATATTATGAATAAACACGCGAAAGCGAACAGTCAGAAATTTCTTCTTTCTCTAGTCCTCTGGTTGCGACATTCCTCGGCGAAGTGACCGGCGTCGTCGTCCTCTTCCTGGTTCCCCTTTTGCTGAGTTACGTCTGGTGGCTTTGGCCTCCTCTCAACTTCTTTAAGATCGGCGGACAGCGTTGCGTCCAGCAAGCCTCCTCCTCCGCCGATCTGCTGGCCGCGCGTTTTTAAAAATTTTTTTTCTGGACGTTGATGCACTAAGGTCAGTACATTCAAGTGGCCCGTATGACACCAAGCACGTGCCTGTTCGTGTTAGGTGTTAGTGGGCGCGAAAATGTGAAATAATAGGAAAGGTGTACGAGGAAGTGACTACTGTCGTGCTGCCGGATTGTTTGCCTGCATGCGTACTAAGTGGATTATTATTAAGGTTTTTAGTTTGGGAAGGCTATCTACGTTTGACGTTATTATGTACAAAATTATATACAAATCGATTCAAAAGATGTCCTACAGTGGCGCAAAAGTAAGGGAATATAGGATCTAGTATTTCTACTCGGTACGTGAAAACATAGCTGACCCAACAAGTCAGCACTTTCCACGTCACCGTGGATATGGTTAAAAATGAAGGTGACGCCAAGCATGGTTCTACGGTTAGCTAAAGAAGGTAAGTTAAATGAGGAGTCTACTAGTGTACGACGGTAACCTCTGCTTTGGATCCCAGTTCAACTGAACTGACTCAATGCGTTTACTGTGGACCCTATTCTGAAGGCTCCAAACGCAAGATCCATATATATCGAACTAAAGAAATATAAATGGATTTTGTAACATAAGGGTCATTGAATTCTTTCGACCACCGTTTAATGAAACCAAGCATACCTCTGGCTTTATTCACCATGCATATGATCAATAAAGTCAAGTTTAGGATCCAGGCGGACACCCAAATCATCGACTATAGCTATTCTTTCCAAAGTGCAGCAGTTCAGCGTGTAAGTCGCAAGCTTGGGACCGACACGGGAGAATGTTATTAGCTTGCATTTAGAGCCGTTTAGGTTTAATAAGTTTATGCGGCACCATGTTTGAAAATTATTAAGATCTGTCTGTAAATCAGATTGGCAGGAAGCGTCCTTATATTG
>VNJV01018335.1:0-29943 GCA_008042635.1 Drosophila nikananu | reverse complement strand
GGGAGCAAGTGCCACCGCCGGCGGGGCAGTCCACGGCGGTACGTGTGTCATGCTCACCCAGTCTCACAGAAGCACTGGAAAAATTGGAAAAAATAACTATTAAAATAAGACGTCACGACTATGAAATACCTAGCATCTAAGGTGGGGAAATATAAGGTTGAAATTATGCATGAAAAGTATTGTGTTTTCATTATGGAATTAAAAGTTTTCCATTTAAATAAAGATGCTAAAGCCAAGTATTGAAATAAATCTATCAATTCTGGAACGTTATATCGTTAATCGGCAACAACATTTTTTTTAATTAATAGAAAACTCTCAATGAAATATAAATCGAAAATACTAATTAAAATCAATTGATTTTAGCAATAAATATTGATAACATCAATAAATGGTATAAATAATTCTGTCGAAACAAATAAATAAAATAATGGTTGCATTGATAAATTATCTGGAATATTTGCTATCGAAAATTATGTTTAAAATAAGAATTGAAAAGTAATGAATAGATCAAATATTTATTCGAATAATATATGGGTAAAATCCCTAAAGTATCTTTAAAATATACGATCAAAATCTTTAATGCTTGATTTTAATTAATAATAAATTAATAATTATTAAAAACATCGATAAGTTACTTTAAAATAAACTAATGAATCGAATATATCGATAGATTATTTAACCAATTTTATGATATAATTTTGCTGAGGAAAATATATATTAGATCACTTAAAAAAAGCCTAAAGAATAAACCCACACCAATGGCATGCCCTTCCCAAAAAAATAATATACCCCTTGTACTTCAATTACCACACATAAACGAAGCGGGGCAAAACTGAATGAATGAGCATTTAAACGCCGACAATTAAACACTGGAATTAGCCTGCTAATTGGTGCTTGGCCAACGCCGAAATCGAGAACCCACAGAGAGATATATTAAGTGAATCATCGGATCGACGCTAACAAGCGGCAAACACCTCGAATCTGGTTTGGTAGCCGTCTCTAATGAATATTCTTGAAACCAGCGTCTAACTCAGCTTGGGGATCCCTTTGGCCTCGTTAGCTGATTTACCCGGAGAAGGCAGCCTGGTTCGTGGAATTATCGGTCCAATAGCAGCGTGAATAAGCCACTTTCGCCGTTGAAGCGAAACTGGATTGGAGAGTAGTCACGATTAGATCGTAATACTAAAACTTGATTCACCCATAACATCGACCTGTTGACATCCCGTCCATTCATAAATCGATATGGGAGATCGGTTGTAAAAAAAACCCCCCCTAATGCTATAGTCACAAACATCAACAAATCATTAATAATATGGACATCTTTGGGTTTGGGTGTCTCAAAGAAATATGTTTATGTTTATGCCAGCGAAGGCCAGTAAAATTCCCCAATTAAAATGTCAGAATCTTTGGGATGTGTTAAAGAGGTCTGGCACCAAGGCTGGCACCTTGAAAAATCCCCCTTGATGAACTAAGAGAACTCTGGACTTGTGGTTGGAATATTTAATATATATGCAAATATTTTGCAAGTTAATGGAAGTTTAACAACTTAAATTCCTTGTCTCCTGATCAATATCTCACCAAAAAAGCTGGACAGAATCTTAAATAGATTTTGTTGATATGACTGGCTCAAAATAAATTTTTTAAGCTCAAAATGGCACCTTTATAACTAATTTTAACCTCATTTTAAACCCATAGATATTGTATCGTTTGTTTACTCACAGTGGTCCAATTTCCCGCTCGATCCTGCCGGTCAGACAGTGGGCCGCTGTGAGGACATAACGCTGATTGATCAACGATCCGGCACAGCTGGTGGACAGCCCATTTCCAGTGCGGCGACGATACTCCAGCAGAACCATCCAGGGGAACTCATTGAGATCGGTGTCCTCGCCATCGTAGATCCGATTCTTGATGGCCACGCCCCCACAATTGGGAGGCTGGGGCAGCAGTCTAGAGCCATCGGCTCCATTAAAAGTGGAAGTCTGCACAGAGCTCCTATCACTAGCCTGCTGTGGGCCAAAGCTCCAGGGTCGACTGACTTGTTGATTGGGAAAAGTGAACCTAGTGGGGCGCTCTTCCTGCCAGTCGCCACCAAAACCTTCGTAGTCCGGAAAGGCAATTGTCAATCTCTGTGTCCTTCTGGTATATCCTGTGTCCTGAGTGCAGCACACAAATGGCTGCTTGTCGGCGCCCATGCCACAGGCCGAGTTCTTGATGAACTGCTTCTCCGTATCGGATAATCGTTCCTGCTGCAGCACGGAGTAAAGCGTCTGACATTGCCTTATGTGCACACAGAAGCCACTTCGCTGGTTGGGATTCAAGCAAGGCGAATCTGCAGAAGAAAAAAGATACAAATAAAAATAGATATAAGATGGTACAAGCCGAAATCTGGTTCTCCAGGGGATGCCCCGAAATGCACGCGCCTTCTTCTCCGTTCTGACATTCTTGCGGTTAAGCCAGGTGTCTTGTATCTTTCAGATTTATTATGACACACTCAGGAAAACAATATGCGATTAATTGTGTTAATTTTTGTTTTTTAATGACACTGACTTTAAATTAAATTAATTAAATTGTAAATTCAATTTGTAATATCCTGCCTCTTGAGAAGCTTATTTTAATTGTAACTGCAATTTTCCACACCCTGGGGTTTTTTTTTCTTATAAACTTTCGAGTGCAGTCACTCGTCTTGACCACAAATCTCTTGACCACCGGGCACTGCCCACTTGAAGCTTGGCGCGTGCATTTCCAACTGGTCCAACCGGCTCAATTAGAACCGGGCACTTGACACCCTCGCACTTGTGCATTTTCCCGCGATTTTTGGGATTTTCTGTTACACAAACACTTACACTGGGCTCTGGCCTTGTGGGCAATGCAAAGAATGCCAAGTAAAACTGCCGCGAACACTTTCATTTTTGCAGATATTTTTAGTCGATTTTGTTACTAAGTATTTATATTTATATTTATTCACTCGCGAGCTTGATGGTTTCCATCGGACTGTGCGATACCTGGAGTTGAGTCAAGCTTTTTATAGCCGCCAGCTTGGGACTTCTCTCTCGGTTCTCGAGAACCGAGCTCGCGATCGGGTTTATCAACGGAGCGCCACTGTTCTCCACTCTGCGGTTAGAGTGTTTACCGGTGGATCACTAGAGATATAGTATCTGAAAGATGCGTGTCACTGGGTGACACCGAAGGCTTTTCTAACCAAAAATTATGCTACATAAAAGATATGTTTTAAAGGGTGCAATGAACTCAGAGTGTCCAAGATCTTCAATGACGTTGGTTAGGAATTCCAGAAGCGGTCATATTATTGTTAACTTTGAAGCGGAATTAGACCAAAGATCATATGGATATGAGTGAGTCAGTCTAGATATTTTTGAAAATAAATCAAATAATTATTAGTAAAATCCTAAAAAAATAATTTCCAAAGATTCCTGACAATTTAATCAGGTTTTTTATCGTGACATTTATATTATTTTTATTTATTTTCTTATTATATACATAAAAATACATTGATTGGCAATCTACTCTTCAATACCTTTAATTGTATGTATATATTGTGCTTAAACATCATCACAATTGATTCTCCTTTCCTCAAAGAAATAAAGATATTGAAATAATTTTCCCGGAATTTCTTGTAAGTTGCTTAATAATCAATATCAGTTGTAAACGTTATTTAATTCTTTGCAAATTTCTTAATTTTGATGCAAGTAAACATGTGTCAGGGTTCAAAATTTGCACATATTAAATGGCAGATAAGAACAATATAGAAAACATTAAACGGAAGGTATTGAAGAGTAGATTAATTATATATTATACAATCTTGAAGATATTCCGCTCCGTTCACAAGTTATTGAAATTCAATTCATAAAATATTATTAAATGCAATCTCATTTTTAAAGTAGGTAATTTATAATTTCATAATGAATTTCTAACATCCGTTCTATTTCTCAACTAGGAACTAGACTAATTCGGATCTTACTCATCGATCTGACATGCAGGGCATGTTCTAAATCACGAATTAGTTATGTCGTCACTAATTCAAGGGTAGTACCAATTACCAGGCAATTGCATCAATAAACCCCAAAGGGGTTTGCCCATATTTTGTGATGCATCATCTGCAAGAATCCTGTGCATGTGTGAAATGTTATAACTTTATAAAGTTATATATACATTTAATGCAAAAATCGAGTGGCAGAACGAACTCTGTCATTCCCCGGGATGTCGCGACGTTGTGTGATTTACCGGCTAACGAGCCTGAGTTCAGTTCGGTTGGGTGTCATCTATGTAAACCAGTTCCTAATGCGTTCTGGAAAAAAAATTTCCATAGCTTGTAAATAAGCTTGGATTTTGTTTATTGCTCAGCGATAGAACATACATATCTGTCAGCTACCATCTTTGCGGTATTTAAGAGTCAGTGGGCGCCTCCGGAAATATCCACGGGATATCTGTGTACATTTCGGACATTTGATACTTTTAACCATTTGAATTCAAAGTCTGGCGGGCAAACCCTTTAATTTCCTGGCATTTCCCTTTCATTCCAGGGATCAACATGTTACCGCAAAAGGGGTAAATGGTTAAAGTTGAAAGGCAGCACGCGGAAAATGTCAGCGCCAGATAAGCGGGGTCTTTGTGTCCGGGGGAAAATGGAAAACAGATCCCGGGTAGCGGAGTCGCGGCTTTTATCCCATTCCGCGATGTCCAATTAGGCGTGGAATATTTATTTCCGAAAAAGTAAGGGGGGAGAATAGACAGCATCCTGCTGCTAAATGGGAAAATAGAAAAAGGTAATCTCACACCCTGTGACAGCGGTGGGATTCGAACCCACGCCCTTTCGGACTGGTGCCTAAAACCAGCGCCTTAGACCGCTCGGCCACGCTGCCGCCTGGCGCCCTCGAGACAGAAGGTTCCTAACGACTGCGACAACAAAAAATTTGAATAATAATCTAAAATAAGAACAAATCTATTTTTGAGCTGATAACAAGTACCATATGTGTGTAATGACTACACTCTATGCGAGTACCATTTTCCCAACAACAAACAATGTATTTAATCTTTGAAGCCGTAAAAGTTTTGCTTGATTTTTGTGTGCGCATAAATGTTTAAACATACACATAAAACTGATTAGACTTTTTTTTTAATAAAATTATATAGAACTAAGAGGTAAACATATTAAAAAAAATACATTTTCTTCGACAACATTACCTAATGACATGTGTTTTTAATGACTGTCTGTAAAAAATTAGAGCTTTAGTCAACGGTCTCAAGACAATGACATAATATATTATTCTAAATCGCAGCAATAAATTATAATAACTTCCGACTTGTGTAATTTGTCTAAATGCCAATACTTTGTTATATACTAATCACTTTTAATAAAAAGATATTATAGGTTATTAGCACCTGCCTAATATATACAAATTCTAAGCAAACTAATATATTTGATAATACTTTTGAAATGATTACCCATAATATATTATCACCTAATAAAAAGGAATATATACTAAAATAATGATTAAATTATTTACTAAACTAAAGGAAAACAAATATATTTAAGAAACTGACCTAAATAAATAATAATACAATCAAACTAGATTCATAAATGCATAATAATAATTTATTTTGTTACGGAAAACCTTGGGTTTTAATTTTGTAGTGTTTTTGTTTTCAACTGATTTTTTTAACATTCCTAATAAGGGGTATAAAATAATTCTATTATAAAATTGTTTCTTTTTGACAAGTGCAACAACCTAATTAATAATAATTTTAATAATTTTGTTGTTTAACTTACCTAAATAAAAACAAATAATAGGTACATTAAACAATTTTGGACTTCAATAAAAAGTTTTCAAAATGTTTATAAATATAAAAATATATACATAGCAGAATAATTTTGTATGCTAAGTACAACAACGATTACAAATAGAAAAAATAAACATTTAATTAGCCTTAAATAAATTTAAAAATAAAAAAAAATCGCAACTTGACAGCGGTGGGATTCGAACCCACGCCCTTTCGGACTGGTGCCTAAAACCAGCGCCTTAGACCGCTCGGCCACGCTGCCTCATGCCAGCTTGTGTCAAATGCGCAGTTTGAAGGCAGCGCTCAGCAAGTGGAAGGGACGTGCGATTGCTTGGCATAATTTTGGGGTTGATTTCAGGCACGGTGTTGCCGTGGTTCGAATGTAAAAAGTAGTAAAAACTAGTAGTAGTACTAAAAAAAATTTATAGTTATTGCTTGGGCGCACATTAGAAACCAAAACGTTTTATTCAAATTCCCTTCTTGTTTAAGATAATTTTTATTAAATATCTTGCAATATAAGAAAGTACTATTTTTATTGAGTAAAATAATAATAGAAATTGCTTTGCTGGCAGTAGTAAAATTCGCCCAAAAAAAGCGGCTGTAACAATGCTAAAAATACTTTACGAGCGGCAGGGCCATCGAAGCGATTCTAATTCATTGACAAACGCATTTTGATTTTGCGATAATGAGAGTTGTGGGGTTGCTTCCACATCGATTCGAGGACACCTTTGACTGGCAACCTTCCCCTGTCCCTTGGCATTTGACCCCTCTTCTTGAGGTCGCACCCCGCACTTTTGTCGGTTTACGATTTTAGCATTTCGCAAACGACGTAAAAAACGATCCTGGTGTTATAGTCGCTTTTTTTCCTGTATACCCTTCCGAAGGGTTATAATATTTAGTTATTAAACAATACATAAAAATGCATGTAACTTTGCTACTTAAATTACTATATTTATATATATTTTTTATTAATAAAACTCGTTTATTACTATTATTATATTTATTTACAAAGGTTATTATTGCTATGCATTTTTTTTATTCTAATTAAATACAAAAAATTATTATAATTGTAATGAATAAAATAATATAGAAATATTTCCTGCAAGGGTATTTTAAAGTCCCTCCTTATTTTCACCAACTTACCCACATTCTGTTTTTTTCTTATAACGAACGGTAGCAGAAGCTCCAGATTTTATAGCCTTTTTATGTGGCCATAGTTTCGCTTTCGCGTTGGCCTTTTTACGAGCGTTTTATAACTTGTTTACATTAGGCGAAATGTCACGTAACGGAAGTGCTGGGAAGCATTTTATGCAAAAATCTATCAAATTGCTGGCGGGCTGCATAAAAATCGCCATAAAGCGATGACTTGATTCGGAATCGAAGCAGCTGTAATATGGCAAAGTTATCAGAGTTTGAGATTCAAGCGATGCAACGAAACGATTCTACGGAGCGAAACTGTGGAGAATCGTGGATTCGATTGCAACCGAGCGGAGCGGCTCTCAAAACTGCCACTGAACAAGATGAGGCAGGTGTGTCAAACGGTGACCTTGTTCCTTCTAATTTTACCCCACTTCCTCCGAACTGAGGATGAATTCCCGGTGGATCTTCTGCTTCATTTGGTCAAAAAACTGGAGAACGGTCTGCCCATAAGTCTAGCTGAGACAAAAAGCATCTTCAAGGCTTTGGTAAGTAGAAAATAATAATAAGTCAAATAAAGTAAAACCTTCCGTTACAAATTGCCCTAAAGTGCAGCGAAATGATTTTCCAGGCCAACTCTTTGCAACTTTAGTCACTTTAAAAAAGTCAAACAAGGACAACCTCCTTGGGTAGAAAATATAATGTTGCTCCAACAATTTGAGACTATAGGAGTAAACACAGGAGAAACTATATGGCAGAACAAATGAGAAATGCTGAAAAGAACGCAGGGAACATGGAGAAACATTTCGTGAGCCAATTATTTGAAGGGTCCTAGGAAGGAGAAACTAATTAACCTCTACACTCCGTCACACCCAGACAAATTTGACGAGCAAAGGTCACAATAACCAAGACAAAATGGTGTTGAAAATAAAACCAACCGATGACGCCCACATTCGATTTCCTTACTACAAAATATAAACCTTATACTGTAACTAAAAACGAAAAAAAGAATCCCAGATGTTTGCTAAATTTTAAATTTATTAGTAAACGAATAAATAAATAAATTTACACTCTCAAAGAAAGTGAAAGCGCGACGTTCTGACAAGAGATGTATGTCCATTGGTATGCCAAATCCATATAAATATTTTCCACTCAAAGGCGAAGATATCTAGATATTATTTGCCACTATCTATTGTTTTGTTTACCTTCAATACCAGGCCAATATGTTTACTCACAGTCAATAAAAATAACTCTTTGTGCTTATTCATTCATTAAAAAAAAAGAAGAAAACAATACCCAAATAAAACGAAAATGATAAGAAACGTGGTCACAACCTATTATAAAGTGAGGAACATAATTTATTATCAGTCATAAAGAGATTTAAATGAATACTATAATAATTAAATCAAGTGGAATGTCTAAGTTAAAATTGGTAATTAAACTTGAAATTTTGAAGGGCAAATAAATTATAAACTTAATTATTATTAGACCCTAATGTAATCACAACAAAGCCAATGGCAGGCATTTAATCAAATACCAGACAATTTTCAGATAGCAAACCAGACATTCGTGTGTTTATCTTTTATTTTTGGGTACTTTCCTTCCGACTTGTTAACAACATTAAAGAGTTTAGAATGGATCGATCACTTACTGGGTCTTAGATAAGAACTTTGAACCTTAGATAAAAATGAAAGTGCTATCTAGTGGGTATATAAGGAATGCAAAACGCGGTATTTTCTTTAGTTCGATATTTAAACATGAAATTAATAGTAGTCAGTCTGTTGTTGGTGATTTCACTGCTGGGTCAAAGCAATGCCAAAAGCGTTCTAAACAGCCTTGTAAGAGAATTAGATGAGATCTATGACTATGATCTATGACTATGACATAATTATCCTTCTTAGGCCAATGAAATTGGTCAGGATGCCTCTGAGTTTGGCCATGAACTAGGGGATGAAGGCACCCTGTTTGGACACGAGGCCTCCAATAGCGCCATCAATTTTGGACATGAACTTTCCCAGGAAGCGGTATGTTTAAAATAATATAATTAAAAAATGTATTTAATCCACAAGTACTTATTGTTTTTTTTAACAGGAAGAGGAAGCCAGCAAGGAACTCAGTTCTGAGTTGACTAAATTTGGTCAAGAAGCCTCCAATAGTGCCATCAACTTTGGACATGAACTCTCCCAGGAAGCCGTAAGTGAATGTAAATCTTTGATGAAAACCTCACGAAATAACTTGGTCTCTTAGGAAAGTGCATTAAGTCAGGAGATCAGTTCTTCGAAAAAACAAAACTCTGTAAGTTTAATGGCTTCGCTAAATTTTAGTTATATTTTACATTAATGTATTATATTTTTTTCAGACTTCCTTTGCTCTGATAACGGTTAGTCTTATAGTAAAAATTTTTAAATAGCCACTCTAAACTAGACTTATGTACTTCAGAAATCCGCCACTGACAAAACTGTTACCAAGGCCACAACAGGTTCAGATGTGACCTGTGCTTGTGTCTGTAGTGATGGAAGTGCCACCCAAGTATCCGGAAACGTGGCCAAGGCAGCTGATAAAATCGCTAATTCCGCTGCCAATGCTGCCAGAACCGTCGCAGGATCAGCTGCCAACGTCGCTCACAATGTTGCCAGTGCTGCTGGAAATGTTGCTAGTTCCGCTGCCAATGCTGCCAGTAACGTAGCAGGATCTGCTGCCAACGCTGCTCACGATGTTGCCAGTGCTGCTGGACATGTTGCTAGTTCCGCTGCCAATGCTGCCAGTAACGTAGCAGGATCAGCTGCCAATGCTGCCAGTAACGTAGCAGGATCAGCTGCCAATGCTGCCAGTAACGTAGCAGGATCTGCTGCCAACGCTGCTCACGATGTTGCCAGTGTTGCTGGACATGTTGCTAGTTCCGCTGCCAATACTGCCAGTAACGTAGCAGGATCTGCAGCCAATGCTGCTGGTAATATTGCCAATGCCGCTGGAAATGTTGCTGGAGATGTCGGAAGTGCTCTCGGCAATATCCTTGGTGGGGTTGCCAATGCTGGTGGTGATATCGCCGGGTCTGCTGCCAATGCTGCTGGGAATATAGCCGGAAATGCAGCAAATGCTGCCGGTGATTTCGCCAATGCCGCTGGCAATGCTGCCGGTGATGTCGCCAATGCCGCTGGCAACATAGCTGGCGCTGCTGCCAATGCTGCCCAAAACATAGTCCACTCAATTACTAATTTGCTTTAGAGTGAACCCGAAAACAGAAAGGTATTTACTTAATCACTTTTTTAATTATTTAATCAAATAAAAAAACGAGCAAATTGATTATGTAGCAATTACTTCAGGCATGAACACAAACTTTAAGAAATAATTGTGATAACTTCAGAATATTGATTGGGTTTATTTATGCTTGTCCTCTTGAGACTTGTGATAAGGTGAGGATTACCCAAACTTAAAGTTACTGATCAATCAGAACCAGAATGCGCCGCCAATCAATTTGGAATTATTAAGTACTCAAGTCTGATGTGTTTTTATTGGCGGCGTCAAAGAACTACTGATATTAAAAACTCCCATAGTCTTAGAGATAAGGTTGGTCTATAAATTTCAGCTGTGGCACCTCAAACGAGTCAGTTGTTTTTATTAGCAGCAGAAGAAGTAACCAAAATGCAGTCCTTTAAATTCATATTTATATTCGCAATCGTCCTGGTGGCCCAACAGGCCAGAGCCGGTCCCGTCAATGGGCAATCTGAAGTAAATATTTACTTTTAAATTAATAATAATTCCTAAACCCTATGTTTTTATATGCACAGAGTGACTATGTCCAACCTGAAGCCAGAAATCTTTTAGGTGATGTCTTGGGTGGAGTTGGCACTGGACTGGGAGACCTAGCAGTTAGTCATCTTGTTTCTTTAGTTAGATATAATTACTTAATTATTGCTATCCTTTGCAGAATGCCATTACCAGTCTTCGTGTTCAAGAAACCTCCGTTGCGCAGACCAAAAATATTTCTGTAAGTTGTAAATGTTTAATTTAAAATACTCTTTAGAATTTATTAACCATACCAAAACGTACAAACTTTGAATAATTAAAATGCGACAGCCAAATCATTTTTTATTTACTTCTAAACCCACAGAGGGGCTTATTATAAATATATTTCATAAATATTTCCCCGAACCACCTCAGTTACCTGATCAATCAATATCGAAAAGCGCCGCACATCGATTCGGAATCATTAATCATTCAAGTCAACGACAAAATTATATATAAACAGCACCCACATAACCTTAGAGATAAGGAGTTTCCCCTATAAATTCACCGAAGGCAGCCTAAATGATTTAGTATTTTATTGTTAGAATCAAAGAAAAGAACATGGTGTCCTCTAAGATTTTCACACTTTTCGCCGTCCTTCTGGTGGCCCAACAGATCTCCGCCGCTTCCCTGGGTGAGGTAATGGGTAATGTGACCGATGTGGCTGTGGCTGGACAAAAGTTCCTACTTCAACTGGAGGTTGCAGTTGGTGCCTCGAAGTCGGGTTCGATCCCTACAAATACCACTGCGGATATACTCAGCGATTTGGGCAATGCCTTGGTGGATTTAGCAGTAAGTCAAGACTAAAATGGTTTAATTATTAAGACTTATTACAGCTGGTTTATCAATTTTCTTAGACCTCTATTTCCACTGCCGAAAGCAATGTGGGGTTTGGGTCTTCAAATGTTCTTGGCGATGTCCTGAATGGCATGGGAAATGGACTTCAGGCCCTGGGAGTAAGTCTCTATTTATACAGAAAAATAATAAATATTTTGTACAACTTTTAAGAGTTTTCTAACCACGTAATTAATTCAAAATCCTTACAGAATTCCATTGCCAATGTGGGTACCCAAATGAAGGCAGCTGAACAAATGTAATTTCTCAGTCTTTCTGTAAGTTTAAAAAAAGATATATATTAAAAAAGCTGAATAATTCTATAATTTCTTGTAGTCTACATATAAAGTTGAACAAGACCCTGGGTGATCTGGCTAAAAATGGCTCCTAAGAAACTGCTGCTAATCTGATAAATAATGAATAAGATTCCCCTCTGAACAACTTTCAAGCAGTTCAATTAACAAATAAATATTCAATCGTTTAAAGAGCTTTACTGAGTGTGCTTCCTTTGTAGTCCAATTTGGGCAGAAAAACCATCAACAAGTTGGGCATCAATTAGTTGGGTTGTTTTGAAATCTAAGAACCGTAGGCAAGGTCGAGTTCCAGTTCAAAAAATGCGTGCATCTGCTCAAAGACCGAGATCTGATATATCCAGGGATGGATGGATGGAATGGAAAAGGGGTCAAATGATACGAAATCGGAACACGTGATTGCCAACAACATTAGGGGATCAAGTTACCCAAAAAAAAAGTACAAATAAAAGCAAGCAGGAGGAGAAGTAGGAAGCGCCATACACACATGCTGGCTTTTGTATAATTTTTATTATGACAAGTAGGTTGTTGTTTTCTTCCCCAGGCACTCTGGAATTAGGTCATCCGGCGGGGAGTGGGTAAAGGTATGGGGGCCCCTACTCCGGAGTCCGGAAGACATGCATAGTCTGGTATCCAGAACCCTCCATTAAGTCGCTTTATCGAGCGGCAAATTTCGATTCTTCCTCCCGCTTCAAAAAGATCGTTGGGGTCACCCTCACGACTCACGGCTTGCACGATGCCGGAGAGACCTGTAATTATGAAAATTAACAAACATTTTGGTAATTAATTTCGGCAACCAAAGGGTTGCCTCCCAACGCCGTGGCACCCATAATCCCGCATCAATTAAAATGCACAGTCCATAATCTCCACCCACAAAACATGACTGAATGACCAACCGAGGTGCGTGCGACCACTAGTTGGATAAATATTTAAATAGACGAAAATTGTGATGGTTATAGGAGTTTTGAATACCCTATGAATAAAAAGTACCTTAATTTTATAACTTATCTAAAATATATATTGAAATATACCTTCTAGTTTATATTTCCTCTTAAAGAATTTGTATAAATAATACCTTTTCTATGAAAAGTTTAGGTTGGTATAACAAAACTTAATAATCTTCAGAAAAGTACAAACAAATATTTATTTATAATAAAATGTCAGTGTAACTTTATATTCAGTCGTTTCTGCCTAATTGTGGTCCCCATTAAAACTCACCCCAACAAAAGGGGTATAAATATGATAATAGAAATCGCTTTAATAATTTGTGACACTCTTTGTCCGTCAAGTTGGGGCCGTCAGTGTTTCGGCCATTAATTGGCGGTTTGACAGCTGGAAGACCTCAAAGCGGTTACCCTAGCGTGGGTGTGATTCGGTAATTGAATCACACAACTCGCTTTACTTCTCTAAAAACAGTTGTTTTCAAAATACTAGGATAAAGACAAATAAAATCAGAAGTGGTATATTGGTATTACTAGGGTTTTTAAAAACTCAAATAAATGGTCAACAATTAGTCTTAAGTAGCGAAGAACCAATGAAAAGTAAAATGTTTTAGGTTTCCACAATAGAAGTAAAACTGCGTCTATTAAATAATTAAATCCCTCCTTTTTTAATTAAAACTATATTGAACATAAGGATAGAACATTTTTTAACTAAAAAAAAAATGAAAAAAAAGATGCGATCCATTTTTTTTACTTTTTAAAGGCACCTTTTTAATGGAATTGAAACCATGTAGATTTTTGAAGCTCCCTAGATCGTTCTAATTTAACTAATTTTATTTATTATATATTTTTATATTATAAATGTATTTTAAGCTTGAGAAGCACATTTTTCATGCCAAACATTACCATTAAGTTGAAAAGTTCTTATTTATACAATAGTTGTAACATACATTAAATTTATCTACATATGTTAAGTTTTCTTAATACATCTTTCCCTTGCCTTTTAATTTGACAAAAATCATATTTGTTTATTTTATTCTGAAAACTCAATAAAACTTAAAAGCATCATTACAATTTTGAAATATTACTTGCTATTTAAGGAAAATTGTTGAGTTTCAATATAAAAGAAATATAAAAATACAAAAAAGCTAAATAAATTAATGTAATACTAAAGACTTAAATTTAGTAATTGTCTTGGTAAAAAAGCTAAAAACTAACTGCAATTGGTGGTCCATATATGTATATATTTTTAATTACCATACATTTTGATCTATAGTTTTCAAATACAAATTTCTTAAATTATTCAAATTAAATCAACTCAAGTAAGCCTTAAAAATGAATAAATTTTTTGTATTTAACTGAGACCTGAGACATTGGTACTATTCTCCTCCCCACAACTGTAGGTATGCCAAACATGCACTTAGCTCCGATGGGTGATGGGACGGAGGGGCTACTCCATTCGGGGACTGTGGCAAAAAGAGCGCTCCCTGCGACCAGGACAGCGAAAATGTGCAAAATCGTGCTGGCTCCGCCGACCGGTTTCGGCCAGTTTCTATGTTAGTGGTCAAGGTCTAAGGAGCATCAGACAGTCGGACAGCCGGAGGAGCGGCTGAGGGAATGCAGCCAAAGCGGAATAAACAATAACAGCAGGCAGGCCACAGTGAGGAGAGCTGCAAAAAGCCAAGCGAATATAAATGGGCAACAACAATAAAAACCACAACGAGCGGAAAACAGAACCAAAAGGAGTCACGAGAATTGCATAAACAATGTATGTACAAAGTCAGAGTATGTACAATGTACATACACATAAATCGAGTTGTATATAAAGCAGGGTCCCAAGTTGTGTCAGGGTGCCTCAGCGCGACATTGAAAATAAATTAAACTTGAGTGAAATCAGTAAAATATAAATATGTATATGTAAGTAGGTAAAAGTTTATTTATTCAAAACTTTTATGTAAAATTTATTTAAATTATTTGTATGCGAATTTGGTATATAAAGTATTCTTTAAAAAAGAAACATAACTTATAAACTTAGATATTCAAGATTTTAGCCATAGACATTTAACTATGTTTAAGTAAGTTTAGGATGTTGCCATAATCCTCATCAGCTGCCTTATTTTTACTTAAATTATATATTTCCTCTATTACTTACAGATGTTATATTAAATTTTGTGTAAGAAATTAGTTGAAAAGTTCTTATTTATTCAATATATTTGATCATTTTTATTTTACGCATGTATGTTTAGTATGTACTTTCCAAATATTTTAAAAAGACTTCCGAACTAAAAAATCTATTTTAAATAAATCCTTTCATCGGATAACTTTCCATATCAAAATATAACTTAAATATTTTAAGTGTTTGATACCAATAAGAAATTTCAAGATTCTCCAGGTCAAGTTTTCTATGTGTTTTATCAAATCAAAGGCGTGACTTTTGTCAAATATAATATATGTATGTAGTTATATTTGATTTATTTTTAATATTTTGATTTTTTGATTTATTTTTTTAATATTTAAAAAATTATTTAAGTGCCCCAGTACGAATCACCCTGCTTTTGCTGGCAAGGGGCACGCAGCACATGCATCATGCAACATGCAACAGCGGCGTGATTGCAACGCAGCGAAATAAAAAAAAAGGAAAACACCATCTAAACAGGCATACATATGTGTATCGTTAAAAATAAAATAAGAAACTGCATGTACCGAAGGGGGGGCTGCAATGGTGTTTGTGTGTCAAAAAGGGTTGCCAAACCACTCTTCGAAGTACATAATAAATACACACACAACACACACTGTGCATATTGCAGACGGCACACTCGCAGGACAGAAAGAAATCCCTATGGCAAATATATATAATTTTTTCCAGCCGCAAAACTGGTTTTCGATTACGTCGTCGTATGGCTCACCCCCCCTAGACAGAGAAGCCAAAGGTTGTCTTATCGATCCTCGAAGCACCAGGCACTTGACCAAAAGCAAAAGCAAGTCCATAGGGATCTTGGATCCTTCAGATCATCAAGGGAGATTCGAGTAGGTTTTTTGTAAAACTATCGATGCGCGTCCACGTCCGCGATTTCTAACTGCAACATTAATCGTCACCATTTCAACTGTCAGCTGTCACTCTCGAAAAAACTTTTCGGGGGGCTTTGTCTATAATTTGCGACACTTCACACGCACACATCAGCAACGGATTCATTAAAATTAATTAATGCTCAGGCACACCTTAGGTACACAATGAGAAAGGAATTGTTTGAAACTAACTTTAAGTAGGGATACAAATTTATCATTGTAGAGGTTTTTCTCTAGTTTCTAGTTAGTCCTTAGTCCTTAGTCCTTATCCCTTTAAGAAACCAATTGCTTGTTGTTTATTATAGTTTCTTTTCTGTAAGCACTTATTTCTTTATAAATTAAATACATTTAGCTTACATTTAGCTTCCTTGTACGACTTTTAAAATATTATTTAAATCTATGTTATATTTATTATACATTTTTCATTAACCAGCTGAAAAATGTTTATTTAATCTACAAAACAAAATCTTATTTAAGTATTTAAAAACAAGTTCTTCACGTTTTAATTGTTTGTGTAAAAAAACACATAGAACACCACCTCCAAATACCCAAAAACACTGAGTGGGGGCAACAGGGAATCGACATCATTAGGGTCGTATCAGATTACTGTGTTTGTACCTCGCCGGGGCAACCCAAAAAATGTGCACAAATTAAATTAAATGAAGTGAGTGTGAAAATGCTGCAGGTGGGAAGCGGAGGGAGGCCTCAATGGCTCAAATGGAAAGCCGCACACAGTGCAAACGTGAAAAACGCCGAAATAACCGACCGACGGGGCCTGGTCAAAAGGAAACACGCTCAAGTGACTTCCAACTTGCCACCAAAAATAACGAAAATAAAAAAAAAGCCACCTGTACCCTCTCGTGTCTGCCTGTTGATTTTAAATCAAGATAAGCAAATTGTTGCCGAAAAATAGAGGCACAAAGGAAGCGATCTGGACGTTTTAATGATGATAGAGCATGACACAGAATAAATGAAAATGAAGTGTGAATTAAAAAAATGCGTTTAAATTGTAGGCTCAACAGAAATCACCAGAAAAAGTTACCGAAGATAGGGCTGGTCTTGATTAATGGATTCGAAAGGATTATTTAGGTTGCACCTCAGGGAAAGATACAATGACAGGCACAATTGTGCTCAAGCAATGTCAGTCTGTCGGAAACCAAATCAACACCAAATAAATTGAATGATAATAAATAATCTACATATTTTAAATAAGTTTATTGTTCAGGGCTCCTTTAATATTTGTTTAAATGAACCGAGAGCCATAAAATAAGATTTGTAATCCAATAGGTGATGTTTAGGTGATGATTAGGCTTGTCTTTGGCACAGTTCGATATACTAGATAATTTATCGCATATTTATCGTAATGTTAAAATATCAATTTACTTATTGTCTTTCGCGTCAAATATCGATGCAATATATGTATACATATGTACATATATTTATCCATATTTTCTGGCAATCCTATAACTCCACGGTTATTTTATTCTTATAAATAAATGATACTTCTGTTAAGGAACTTCTTATTTCAGTGCAGTTATACAAAGGTGTGTTTTTACTATATTTTTCGCTCAACCTGTTTCACCTGGGCGAGCTTCCCCAGAAAACCCCAAGAAAACAGTGGGCATGGTTCATTATCAACATGGTTATTATAATTATACTGTGGTAATTATACTGGTGTCTGCTTTTTTGGGATTTATTTTCGGAGAAGAACAGGGGTAAGTGCGGTTGGTACTGGATGAAACTTATTTAATTTATCCCTTTTTTTTCGCCTACATTTTGGGGAGACAGAGCTTCCTGTTATTCTTTTTGCCCCTTTCTAAGCAGCGATTCTTAATGGGCAGCCAGGCGTCTCAAGGTCTTCTCTGTCAACTGATAAAGAGATAATGTTGCACAAAAAACGCAGAGAAGAGGAAAAAAAAGCAGAAGATTCGCAAAAAGTGAAGTAGCAACTGTCTGACTGCCACACTCACACACACTCACTCAGTAACAGGGAGCCATGATATCATCGAAGCAACAGAAACAGAAAGCAGCGAAAAAGACTGAAGAAAACAGGCTAAACCGCAGAAGCAGATATTCACGAGAAAGAGGGGGAGAAAGGGGGAGTACACGGAGAGAAATTATGAGTAAAAGATACAAATAATACAAAACAACAATTATTTTATAGGGCTAAAAAGGTTACCACCCCTATTTATCGATGTACAAATATTGCTCTCATATTATCAAGGTTTTATCGATATACCATAGATACATTTATGTAATATGTATTTATAAAATATAAATAAAAATGTGTAGTGCAGTTAAAGAGGTTACCACATCTATATATCGAAGTAAAAATCTCCTTCTCATATTATCGAAGTTTTATCGATATACAAATATATTTTAGATATACAAATATTTTTAAAATATTAAGAAATAAGTATTTTTACTGAAAAATAAAATTAGAGTAAAGGTTTTGAATTGTAAAGAAAGCACCTTCAAAATTTTAACACTTAATAGCTCAAGTAATATAAAAATAGTTGATGTTCTAGAGATTAGTCTACAAGGGTTTAATGTTATATAAAGTTCATTCAAAATTTTAAGCCTAATACCTCAAAAATATAAAAATATTTAAATATTTTCAACAAATTCGATGTCTCACGTGCATAAAATGTTACGTGTTATTCTATTTTATATAATTCTCATCACTGATTCGTTAAAATGCGCAAACTTATTCAGTTCTATATTCCAAGTTCCAAAAAGGATTTTCCTTTCTTAATTGTTTTTTCGCACTGTAAATACCCCAACTGACAAGCGAAAAAGAGACGGCTAAAGAATCATTTCTATCCCCACTCCTCGCAAACACACACAGCAACATCGGGGCAAGTTCAAGTTTGAGAGGCAGGATAGGATCCCATTCAAGGCCCCCAAACCAACAGACAGACGGAGCAGAACAATGGGCGACGTACTGAAAGGGGTACTGAAAATAAAAAACAAAAAAAGTAAAGGAAAATAAAAATAAAAAATTGCAAACAAGTTTCGCTTTTATTTAGTGCCCAACAACAGCGCCAACTTGCAGATTCCCCCGTCACACTGGCGCAGAATTCCACTCCACATACTGTATAGCCTTATATAGCAAGGCGACCGGGCTATGTACCCAACTTTGTACACCGATCTCTGGCGATCCAACCGATGCGAACGAATGTTCCAGCTTTACGTGCCGCAGCATAAAAATGGAACAGGCAGCTGAAAGCGACGATACAGATGTGGTTGGACTTGTAGGAGCTGTACAAAATAATAGAATTTTAAAGGATCTCCTTATTTCTAGTAGAAACCTTTATTTTCTTTTAGTTCTAGATCAAAAAGTATCAACTATCGATTAACTTTCGATAAAGACGAGTTTTACCCCTCTACTTACTTACCGCTTACTGTCTTTTAGTAAGTTTTTATGTGAAAGCCTTAAAGAAATAAAGTAAATATGGTAAAAACACATACTAAATATATTAATATAATAAGACATGGCAGAAATTATCGATATATCAATACTGTACCGATATTTAATTCGAAAGTCGATACATAAATCCATAATTTAGTATTGAGATCCATGTGCGATATTGGACCCATATTTTTTGTTTGATATATCAGAAGAATTTAATCGGAAAATAATACAAACTTTAAGTACAAGTTTTAACGTAAAATGGAATGCTTGTTAATATATAAAAATTCGATAAATCAAAAATTAAGCTATTTTTGAAATGATTTTGAGGGCTTGTGTGTTTCATCCAGATATTAAATTGATTTTTATTTTTGGTACAGCCCTGCCATTACTTTAAGCACACGCTGGTGGTTAGTAATCCCTAAAACATTATCCGAATAAGATTAACGTAGGCATCTTAGAAGGTTTTTCGTCTAGTTCTATAAGAATATCCACATCTGTAGAAGATGCAGCCAAAAGTGAAGGCGATCGCACTTAATGCTCCACTGATTGCACAACGATCGCTGAAAGGGAGAATGCCAAAGAGGAGGAACCAAGAGGATTTCAGGGGTATTTAAGGGGCATTTAAGGGGCATTTCGGAGGGGAATGCTGCAGAAGACACAATTGTAGCCCACAGTCGGTGTCAGTAGGTAGACCCCCTATTCCGACCATCATCATGATGATCTCTGCACTACATATACTAAGTAGTATATGGCATGTGCATCTATGTGTGTCACAAGGAGCTGAAATTAAAGTAAGGCAGGAGGTTTCTCGGACTGCCGGCATGTGCGGATAGAATAGTCGCCCCCGTTGTCTCTCATTCGCCTAAGATTTTCCACCTATTTATTATTATTTTTTTTCTTTGCTTTGCTTAAAGCCAGCGCATACAATGGGCATTTAATTATTTAACCCTTCCACAAGTCCCCGCCCCGACAGACAGCCTAAACGACTCCCAGCTGGCTGCAACTTTGTTGCAGAAAATTGGCAGAAAATTTGATGTGTGGACTAAAAGGTACCGCAAAGTTTACAACTACAATTTAATTATATTAACAGAAGTTTAGGGAAAACAAAGAGAATTTATTCATGGAGCTATTTATTATTTCATTTATTAAAATAATGCTTGGAGGTATTAAAATGAGTTTATATGAAATTAATATGAAAGTATTAATGAAAGGATCTGTGTTGTATTTATAATATTTCTATTTATGTCTTGCCTTAATCTTTTTATTACTTTAAAATATTAATATGTATATAAGGATATTTATTTGGGTTTATAAACCGAAACAGCCCTTAAACCACCTCATACCGATTGTAATGAAAAGTGATTTCTCAGCCGTGATGAGCTCTCCTCTCCAGCTGCCGGCTGATTAATCGCGAATCGTGATGGGGCTATCGGCTCGGGATCACGTTCCGACTCCAGCTGAGATCTCATCCTCGTTCTCCTGCCAGCAGTGGATCCTCCCAGCCTTTGCGTGATTGCGTTATAAATAGTACGTTGGGGTATTTAGATCTTAACTCACAGATATATACAGAAATGCAACCAGAGAATATGATGGCCCCGGGCCCTGTGGGCGGTGTGGGGTCGTCAGCAACTGATGAACTGATGCAATGGGTAAAATGGAATTCTCGACGTCCGCTAATTGGAGTCCTCGCCCCGCCGACATTCCAAATATTTATTCCAAATATTTACACTTGCTTCTGGCCTTATAAATCTCTCCCCGCCAAATGCCATTTAAATGTTCTGTTTTTGTCACGCGATCGGGCATAGGGATGCCCCTCCAAGTTGCTTTCCTCTAAGCATGTGGTTTTCATTTCATCGTGACACAATGTCCAAGTCAAACAGAAAAAAAATAAAAAGAATATACAAATAAAAATAAATAAGTGTCAAGTTCTGGCTGAGCTCTGTTTGGATCAGCGATCGCTCATAAATAACGACATGGTTTCGAAAACCACTCGAGAGAAGCTCCTTAAGTTACACATAAAAATCAAAAAGAGTGTTTAGAAAAAATTGTATAAAACTTTAATAAATATTTATGGTAGTATACAAGATTTTTTTTTAATAAATAGTTTCTCGGTAAAAATGTGCCTAGAAGTAAGGAATCAAATTTGTTCAGCTTAAATTAGTTTTCTTTTTACAATGTAAAATGTTGTACCATAAATTTGAAAACTTTTTAAAGAATATAAAAAATCCTAGTGATTTAATTATCAACTCCCTTATTTATATTATATTATAAAATACGTAGCTTTGCTTTTATATATTAAAAAAAAATATATATAATACATTCTCTCTGTGCATTTACAAAACACCATTTCCGCGAAGTCAGAAGAATCGGAGTGTTTGTTTTTCAACCATGGATCGAAGCGAACAATAATGTTTTTATGTGTTTGCTGTTTGAAAAAAGGGAACCCAAATTTCAGGGTTCGCCTGCGGTGGCAGATAAGGAAGGACCTCAGGATCTCCGACAGCGAACTTCTATAAATCAAAGGCCAGCAACAAAATCCAAAATTAAACTTATGGCCTCCGATGCCGTGCTGACAACGGCCACCTTTAACCCTTTCCCAATGCTTTTACTAATTATGCCGCGAGTCGGGAATGAAAAAAAAAAACAGAAAAAAATTATAAATAAATTGTTTGAGAAACGACTTCTTCTTTCGATTTTTTTTCTCTCCTCGGCGGCAGCAACAAAGACTCCCCTTGATGGACGACACTCTGGGGAACGTTTTGTCCAACAAATCCCCGCCCACAAGCAAATTGCTTACGGGGCAAAATGCAAATCAAAATGACAAAAGCAATTAAATTTAACCCATTTCCAATGCGAAAAAAGTTTCACTTTTTGTGGTTATTTCATGTGGAAAATGTACTGCATCATGGGCCATGGCAAAGGGGTTTTTCCGCGCTCAACTTCAGGACCAACAGTTGCACGAAAAAATATAACAAATGCGAAAAAAATATACGAAAAAAAAACTAGACAAAAGAAAGCGAAAAGAAAAAGGGGCTCTTTTAATTATTTGGCGCCTGCATGTGTCTCAATTTAAATTAGCTGCCAGGCTTTTTCCTTTGGCTTCCCGTGGAAATTAAAATTCAATTTAAAAATGCCACGAAAAATAACAGAGAAAAATCGTGGAAAAAAGCTGGAGAAAAAAATCGTACAACAAAAGTGGGCTAATTTGGTTATGGTCCCCTCAGGGGTGGTTCAAGGTCCAGGAGCGAGTTCAAAGGGTTGCCTTTGGAAATTAGTTTTAGAATTTATGATGCCACCTTTCTGGGGACGGGGGGTTAAGCGCACATTTAGCGCGCCTTTCAATTGCCATAAATATGATTTACGATCGCTGGCATTTAATAAGGATAATTTTCATTATTTTATTTCCCCTCCGCAGTGCCACTGGAAATGCACAGCATCCCATTCGGTTCACACCCGCCCCAATTAACACACAATTGCAGAAGGGGCTGCAGCTCCTCGGTACTCTCCTCCAAAGTCTGTCCCCCATCGGAGGGACGATCGTCCAATTCAATCCAATCCCAGAGCAACTATTCATCAGTCATGCCACCGCCGCTGCCTGCAACTCCAGCGTCTCCGCCGCGATCCTCAATGACATCGAAATGTGCGGCCGGCATGCCGGGAACTTCGCGGCAGACAAGTACGACAGACAGCCTCCGAGATGAGCGGGCGGCCCCCACCAGAAAACCTTGAAACAGCCCAGCTAAGCGACAGCCAAAGGGCTGGCCCCTCTGTCCCTCTGTTTTTCAGCAATGGTCCCTCGTTTCCCTTGGTCGCGGGATCAGCACAAAGGCGGTGTGCAAAAGTAAACAGCGAAAGAAGGGTACAGTGGTTGCAGTTACAGGAAATAATTAAGTAAATTAGATGATTACTGCTTGAAAAATATAAATTAAAGATGAATAATTTAATATTTAAAAGAGATCCCTACAAAAAACACAAAGTTAAGGTTAATTGAAAATTTCGACACAAAGGACGTTACAAACATCGATATTTTAACATTATTTAACATACTTCGATATATGCTACAAATCGATATTATGTTTTATATATCGAGGTGCTTGTACTTCAAATAAATGTTTTTAAAATTACAAAAACAGCTTACAAACCCTATAGCTATTAAATTTATTAGAAGTAGTATAAATGGTAAAAAAAAAATACAGTTACATAAATTAAGAGACATTTTTCAGATATTTTACAAATACAATTTTTAGTTTTTCCCTTTTTAAAGGTCAAACTAGTTGAATATTTTAGCATCATCTGTAATAAAATACCAAATCGATTTTGTTAAATATCCAAATACTTTCAATGGGTCTTAATTTTGCTTAGTTGCTTTGTCAGCCTTTTATCCAAACATTTTATGCGTAGTAGACATAAAATTCCCAAGTACAAATTCAGTAACCTCAAGTACCTGGAAGATCCTTTGCAAATAATACATCTAAGGACACTGTGCAGTTGGTCCGCGGAGTTCGGGATGCCTTGGCACGACGCCTGGCCAGAACAAACATTGTTAGCACTAAATGTCGTCGTTGCCTTTCCCCGATCCCTTAACCCTTCCCTGGTGTTGCCTTAACCCTACCCTGCCCCCCTTCTGGGGGCAATATTTACACGCGGTGCACGAAGTTGCAATGTGAATGTTGCTGGTTTGCTAGTTGCTCGTTCCTGTTGCTTTTACTTGGTGTCGACAGATACGCCGAGCCATTAAAGTATAAAAATAAGAACGTCTTCCTGCCCGCATATCCCTTCCTGCCACCCGTTCCACCGCCCCATCTTTTTTTCCCGGACTTTTCTGGCCTTTTCATCTCCTTTCGTGGGAGCGCGGCCAGCACTTGAAATTGCATTTGCTTGGCCTGGCCTTGGAAATGGCTTTGCAGCACAAAAAAAAATCACAGAAACTGAGAATCTTGCTAAATCTCACTTGGCCCGAAGTCCAGGCAGCAGCGGCAATTGGAAAATGTCAAACGAAAATGAAAAGCAGAACTCCCTTTTTTGGCAATAAGTAAAAGTTCTTAATCCTAGGAAAATTATTGTAATAAATGGGTTAGAAAATAGGATTTTTAAGCTGGCTGGTTCAGTGTATAACCTATTAAGTTGATATAATTAAACCTTATTAACTAATTCTTAATTAAGTTTATAACTAAATAAAAATAATGTCATCTTTCTCTTAAGTTCTTACAAAGAAAATGTACATTTAAATTGTTTTTTAAAAAATATATGTATCTATATACAATTAAGGTCTTTTCAAAATTTAACATGAAAAACATTTGCTTTAAACTTTATTATGCATTAAAATAAAATCTTTAAATATGTTTAAAGCATTGCAAACATTTATGAAATGTCCCCTTCTAGTTTCTTTGATTTTAATAACTTTAAGAACCCCCTAATTCCTTCTGGGGTTAAAACCAAATACATACCTGATCCTCCTCAGCAGGCGCAAATGTTTTATTTTATGTCCTCGCCTGCCATGACACGACACAAACCACTCAAAATGAAAGATGCAAGATGGAAGATATTTCTTATTCCCGATTCCCCCATCCTTTTCCCTTCCCTCTGGGCATAAATTTGAAGTGTGCAATTTCTCTAATGTCGTATACACCAAAGATGTGGGAAACCAAAGGCAGCAGTCCCATCGAAAGGTGCCCCAACTAACCACTGACCCACTCGAAAAAGGGAAACAGAGGGTTCCCTTGCACCGGCTTTAACTTGGATGTTAAGATACGACCAGAAGGCGAAACCAAAACACAAGGCTTTCAATAGTGCACTAAACAAAATCGGTATGTGTTTAAAAATATATAATGAAAATATAATTAAAAGTAATTAATATAATGACTAGTGTTAAACTAACCTACGAAAAAACTACAATAATATCATGAGAAGGCTATAAAAAAGCTTTCGTTTAAAGCTTGAAACCTTAAGAAAATTATATATGTTTATATGTAAAGTTAAACCTTTAAATACTTTTTTTAGTGTGATCCCCTGGTTCGTCTGTTCCTGGTTTTTGGTCTGATTCTCCGCCGGGTCCCTGTGGTTGCCTGCATTTTTGGTCATGGCCTTTTGGCACTGCTGCTGCCCCGAGACATTGCTGCACATTAATTATTGTTTATGTCCGGCCAGACAATGCAACATGGCTCCGGCTGGCGGCCGTGTCAAGTTCAAGGGTTCATTAAAAAGGGCCCAGACAATGGCACTTGGTCGGCTCGGCTCTCGGCCCACGACAGTGGAATCCAGCAGATGGAGTCGCCCCACATCTCCACCACTGCCTAAGATGAATGCAAAACCCTGCACCGGATGCACCGAAGATAAATTCAGATAGAGGCCTGGTCTTATTTTCTAAAAATTTTTTGAGTTTTCTTTTTTAAGGTAGGTGCAGCTGGGGCGGCGGCGGCAACTTACACTCGTTCGTAATCCCAATTGTCGGCTTTGCATTTGCTCGGCGATACGTGTGACCCTAATCCGTATCGACATGTCGCTCAAGTTAGATAATAAAGTTGTACGCAGCCCCAGACGACGGCGATGAGGGGATTGTCTCTCAATCCACGGTCTGGGTCGGGGTCTCACTCCGCTCGGAGTGGAGATTGTTAGACAAGTCGGCTGCTCCTATGACAATAAAGAGACAACGACCCAAGTCGGCTTCACCTCTCCTTTGAAAATACACTAAACAAAATATGTAGAAACTAAATAAAGGGAAAATAAATTTATTTTATGTTGTAATAAATATTTGTAAGCTAGTTTAGCAAGTATTATTAATAAGTAATAAAGAATATAGCATACAAATTCGGCGCCTAAAATGTTTTTTTTTCAAATATCAAAATAAAAAGTTGGGAATGGTAGGGAAACGATTTTTCAAATGTTTATATTTCTATTGCATTATATCATCCATTTAATCAATTTTTTTAATAGTGATCATGACCAACCATGTTTTATACAATATTAAAGTAAAACATTAAAATTGTGATGGTAGCGAGAAGATTCTTTGAGTGTTTACGTTTCAATTGTATTATAATAATATTTATATGTATTATTTATTATAATTATATTTATAGTTTAAAAAACTTCCAGGCTCTCCACCCTGAAATTCAGTGCCCAAACATTTGGAATATTTTTTAAAGGTTTCATTTATATTGCAAATTTAATTTTCTAAATTCAAAACTTTCTTAAATTACATATTTGAAGCATAATAAAATATTTATAAATTATATCTTTAAATTATTATTTTACCTCATTTCATTAAAAAAATTTTTTGGTATGACAAAACTTCATTTTCTAAAAGCTTTCTTAAATTATAAATTTAAGTTTTAACCCATAGTAAAGCAGAATAAAATATTTATAACTTATATTTTTAAATTATTATTTAACCCCATTAAATTTGTTTTCAGTGCACCAAACCGAGCCCAGTCGAGCAATTTTTAATCCAATTAAAGTATGGATTTATGAACTACTCGTCTGTGACTGCGACTGTTGCAACTGGGAAGGTAAACCCTTTTTATGGCCAGTGCGTGCAGCAGCGACTGGGAGAAAGGGTTAAAGAACCAGTGAGGAAATAGGGATAAATGGGGAAAATTAGGGAGAAATGGAGAAAATAGTGAGAAATGGGGGAAAACCTGAGAGAAATTCAGAAATTACGGGGAGGAGATGTGAGCAATACTTTAATGGCTCCAACGAGTTGCAAATTATCATTCAACTCTTCTCCTTGCTGGCGCATTTCAAGTGCACTCCACTCGATGACAAAACGGTGCGAAGGTAAAATCCGCAGAGCAGAGAAAAAACAGAAGTGCAGAAAATCCAGGTAAAAGACAAAACCGCAAGAGACAGAAATAATTACACATTTACCTTCGAAAAGGTAGCCAGCAGATGACAACCGAGAAGTACGTGAAATTGAGATGATTTAAATAATTTCCACAAGAAAAGGAATGGAGAGAGAAATAAAGAATTTTAATTGACATTCATTATTTTTTAAATGAAAATACTATAAATTTGTCAAAGAAGAGAAGGAATTTAATTGAAATAATAAATTATATGAACAAGAAAAGGACAGGAGTGAATAATCAAAACAGAACTTGACTTAAAATAATAATTAAAACCATTAAAAAACTCGCAACTTTATTATACAAATTATGTATGTCATTTAGATAATTTATTTATCTTTTCATATATTAAAAAATATCCCCCAAACATTTTAAATTCTTCCCTTAATGAAAGAAGTTTTTCAATTAATTAGCAACTCTCAAATACGCGACAAAAAGTAACCTCTTTGGCGGCTATTCATTCATGGAAGCTTTATCCTTTCTAGGGTTAAGACCTGCCACTCGTTTTTGCACAATGGAAAAGTCGGCAAAGAATTATCATAGTAATCTTGATAAGTAAACGCACACACACTCACAGCAAAAGAGTTGAATGTATGCGTAATTAGCATGCACGCAAATAAATTGTTAGCAGTTGCGGGTTAAGCCCCATGGGCGTGGGGCCACACGGGGTGCAGAGGGGGTCTGCCGCTCGATTTAACGAGCTGCGACTGCAACGTCGACGGCAATGCCGACAGCCGCCGAGACAGAGACGGAGATATGGGGGCTTTCATCAACGCGTCAGTTTTGTTCCATGGAACCCCCTTTTCTTGCACTTAAAAAAAATATATTTGTTTTAGGGTTAGAAGTTTTCCTGAAAATATATTAAAATTAGCTAACATGTGTTAAAATTTATTAAAATATTAAAAAGTAAAGATATCTTAAAATGTGTTGAAATATCTAACAATATATGGAAATATCTAAAAATATCCCGAAATATCTTGATATATCTTGAAATATCTTGAAATATCTTAAAATATATTAAAATATCTTTAAATAACTTAAAATATCTTGAAATATCTTAAAATCTGAACAAACTTGAGAAATCTCATTTTGAATTTATTTTTATTTTCGTAAACAACTATAGAATGGTTATAGAAATTTTTTGCCGTGTTCCACCCTGTTGCCCTTGCACCCTACAACCCCCTTGCCAACCCCCCCTGAGACCCACCACACGCATTTGAAGAATTATGAGGCGACGGCGACGCACATTTCGCCGAAGGAGCCGCCACAGCTACAAATCTCCCCAGAGGCACCTTCACTCCCCTGGCTCCTCGCCTGGTTCGGCCTGTCCCCCCAGCCACCCCCTTCCTTTTCGGGCCTCTTTTCTCTAACCAGGCGCGGTGCATGCAACGTAGCGTTTCAATTTATGCGAAGTGATTCGTCATGCGGTTAACTTTAGAATCCGCACAACCAAAGACCCATGCATACTTGAGATACAGTGGGCACCCATTAAGGATCAATCTAAGATGTGAAGCCTTTAATGAGATTAAAGAGTGGGGGATTGGATTGTCAGGATTTTATTAAAACAGGATTGGACAGTGAATGGGGAGCTGGGAGCAGGGCAATCAAAGTTCTACTAAAAAACCCACGTGGGAAAGAGTGCAAGAATTGCAAGGAGGGAACTGTGAAGGTTTTGGCTTTATAAACCCTTTTCTCAAGGGATTATTACGTTTTGGATTTTTGTTGTTTTTTTTTTCTAACGCAACACTATTTTCTGGTCTTTATCTAAAAACTTTAAGTCATCTCTGTGCTGTGTCCTAATAAACCTTAAGTATATATCAGAAATTGCATCCGTCATTTTGTCAATTTTGGGTTTTGTAGGTTCATCTAAATGCAAGTCCATTATCCAGTAAAATTCTTTAAAAATAGAATAAAAATATTTTTAAAGAAAGTTTGGAGTTTAAGTAAACTTTAGAAAGTAAAAATTGTCCTTTGGAAATATGTAAGCTTGCTTTTTACATGTGCTTTTAAGTGCAAGACCATAATACCGACGAACATCTGAAAAAACATTTGGTCATTTGATCCATTTGAAAAATCATGAAAATGTTTCTAAAAAAAAAAGGAAGGGTTTTAATAAAAGGTAAATTTTGTTTTTGGTAAACCATTATCCCGCCTTTTATCGGTTGTGAGGAGGAAAGTGTCTTGAAAATGTTTGTAAAGAAAGTCCTCTAGAGACTTACCCCGCAATGTATCGTGTACATAAATCGCAAGAAATTTGAAAGGAAATATGATGTTCTTTTCTAGATTCTTCGCAGAATATAAAACTTAAAGCGTGTCTTCACTGTGGTCCCTTTTGTTGTGGGGAGTCGTGTGGGCTGTGGCCTATGAGTGTTCGTATGTCTGAATGAGTGCCCGGCCTCATGTTTGCCTGGTTGCTAGTGGGGTGGTGGTTGTGGTATTGCTGGTGCTCTTTCAACTGTTTCTGATACTTCTGCTGGTGCCGAAGATGTTGTTGCCTAGGCCCTCAGTCTCTACGCTGCAAGGCATTTGCATATGACTTGGGAGTCAAAGAGGGCGACGCACTATGGGGCAAAAGATACAGATACTATACAAAAATCTAATTTTTCATGGCAACGGATCGTAAAAATTGTTATTGCATTCGACAGGTAATAGTTCAAAGGGGTTGAATCCAAAAAATTATTCAAATCGGTTATTTATTAAAAAAGTTACACATGTTCAAAGTTGAACCTTTTTTGGGTTGCAAAAAAAGGAGTTCGTTTTTTAGAAAAATTCAGACTTTGAGGTCGATTTTTAGGTAACATATGTAACCGACCGGCATT
>VNJV01018334.1:0-27162 GCA_008042635.1 Drosophila nikananu | reverse complement strand
TCGCTGTGCTGCTCTTTCTGAAGAGAACACTGAATACAGTCCACTTTTACGGCATTCTGAAGGAGCGACCCAAAGCTTTGGAGCAGTATTTGAGTTACCTAAGAGAAGCCGGCGACTTGGGCAGCCATATAGATCTGTTGCAGAGATTCGGACGTCACCAGGAGGCGGCTCTGAAGCAGTTTCAGGCTGCCTTATCCGCTGCGGATGTAAGCGCCCGGAAGCAGCAGCTCCATCGTTTGGTTGACGCCTATTCTACGGCAGGAGTTGGCATTATTCCACTCTACGAACAGGTGTTCCATGCCGCTTTGAAAATGCAGCAGCTTTTGGAGAAGGACAATGGCCTGGGCAAGCTGCTCCGGGATCGAGCCACACCCGTCGAGGTGCTCTATGCCTGCTGCCAAGCGAACGGCAATTGGAAGGAGCAGGATATGCTGAAGCCAGTATCGCCGCAGCGCTTTGCCGCCGACCAGCAGATCTCTCCGGCGCAGTACGAGTGGACGGCCCTCAACGAGCGGGCGCAAGCCCAGGCCTATGCCGATCTGGCGTGCATCTTTGAGCGCGTGCCCAGCTGGCATCCCCTAAAATCAAAGCAGTTCCACATTAGCTTCGACCTCACGCTGGCCGTGCTCCGGCTGTACGAGCTGCAGGCTCCCTCGACGGTGCTCCAACTGTTTCTTTCCAAGATGGGCAACACGGTAGAGAAGCTGGCCCTGGCCCAGAGAGTGAAATGCATCAAGGCTGTGATCGATGCCATGGCCGGGTTAAAACAGCAGCAGGAGCTACAGCAGCTCAAGGACTCGCTGCCGGAGAAGTCCGAGGAGCAGTTCTACTGCGAGAATGCCCTGAAGTCGCTGCAGAGCAAGCGCTGGACCACGGACAACATCAAGCTCAAGCTCTAGAGACGGATTATTTATATAAACGTACTTTATTGTTAATCATATATATGTGTATATAATTATATTAATTCTACTCTGGTTTATTAAATAATTGCAAATCACAAGCTGAATATCGAATAAGAAAACAAAAAATATGTATGGTGTATATCTTGCAGAGCCTCCTTTTTGATCTGTTCGATGATGAGCAGTTTTGGATTACTTTCTCGTTTTTTAGTTTATTGAGTAAACAATTAAAAAGCTGCAAACAAAGCGTTACAAAAATTGGATTCTTTAAACAATTTGCTCGTCTTAAATATTTTCTTTAAATAACAGCGCTATAAAAAGCCTTTGATGTACATATAAATAACCGCAAACAACAATTATGGTGTATATCGTAGGGACACATCAAGGGGAGTCCCCAGTTCCCGGACTGAACTTACAACAAAACACATAACACAAGACAGATGACGACGACGCCCCTCAACTGATGCGGGCCGAACGGAAGAGACCAGGATTCAAGACCGGAACTGGGAACGGAACTCCTGGGCAGAGCCACTGCTAATTGGCAGCCTCGCATTCCGAATAGCTCAGCAGCCGCTGGCACAGGATCGTCTTGAATTTGACCGTAAAGCTATCGAAGATGACATCGGTGTCCTGCAGCTGCTGCTGCTGTTCGTCCGCCGCCGCTGCCATCAGCTGCTTGAACTTCTGGTTGAGATTCTGCTCCAACGTTGAGTTGTTGTTGTTGAAGTAGAAGACATAGGCCAGCTCCAGCAGATAGTAGTCCAGATCGCCCATAAAAAAGCGTTCGCACTCGAGCATATCGAACTTGCGCTCCAGGAAGTGCAGACACAGGTGGTAGATAAGGTGCTTCAGGTCCGCCCGCCGCAGGGGCACGTACCCGGTGTCCTTGCTGAAGTACTCGAAAAGCTTTAGGCTGCGCTGGGCGGAGTCACAGTTCTGCAGGCAAAGCCGGAAGGCCTCCACGAACCGGAAGTTGAGCATACAGATCCGAATGCGGTACTCGTTGCGATTTGGACGGGCGCATTCGCCAATCTTGTCGGGGTTATACAGGCCGTGAAAGACGTACAGACAGTAGTGGATGTAGTGGCGCAGCTGCTGCACCGACGCCTCCTCCAGGCCCTCACTACTGGGCGTATAGGTGCTGGCATCATCGTCATCATTTTGACCCAGCAGCTTCTGCTGCACTGTGACGGGTACTCCTCCTCCCTGCTCCGGCAGCGGCACGTAACTCTGCTCCTCGGGCGTGTAGTCCAGGTCCAGCGAGCTGTTAACATCGGCACCTAGCACCGGGACATTGTACGAGAAGCTGGCATCGTTCTGGCTGAGGTTCTCCAAGCTGCTTAGCATATCATCCGAGTCCTGCCCGGTGGCCGCGGGCTCAGTACTGCTCTTGTAATTGCCCGTGCCCACGGAGTACTGCTGATCGAAGCTAATGTTTGCCGGCTGCAGGAAGTGCGGCTGGTACGGCGGCATGACCTTCAGATACCTGACTGGATCCTGGTCCAGCCGGATGCGCGGCCTCGGTAGATTAATCTCCACTGGCGCCTCCACGCACTGGCTCTCGAATCGCATCAGCCGCTTCGTTGTCGGCAGGCACACTACTCGCTGTCGCATCCTCTCCAAACTGGCGCCCAGATCCCGGCCGCACTGGCCGTTTGAGTTGCCGCCAAAGGCGCGCACCATATGATCGGTGGTCATGACCAGCGTGAAGTCCGCTCCACAGTCCACGTACATCGGGCGCTCGATGCTGTCGATGGGCGAGGGCTTCAGCACGGCCCGCCGCTCTTTGTCCTCGGTGCCCAGCTGGTGCTCCAGATTCTTGCCCCACGTGTAGAGCGTGCAGCTGGACGAGATCAAACAGAAGTGGAAAAGGCCACTTGCAATCTGCAAAGGGACGGAGAATTAATGTGTGTTCGACATTCGATTTTTTGACCTTTACTAACCTGCAGAATTTGGCCTGCCACCTCACTGGTGTCCACCAAATGCGGACTAAGGTGCTCCGTGGGATCGGGTTCGGTGGCCGGAGCTGGGGCAGGCTGCGGGCCCGGATTAAGTATTTCCGCTCCTCGTTTACACGCCGACCCAATGGTTTCCGAAGCATCTGATGGCACAGCCTCATTTTCCCCCTGCTCCCCTTTGGTCTCGCTGGGGGCCTTCGGGGTGGCGCCAGCTACCACCGCTGCATAGGATGTAGTGGGCTCCACAACATTGCTAGCCACAACATTAGCCGCCGCCGGCAGCAGTGTAGCCTCCAATTGCTTGCTGAGCATCTCGCGCTGATGATTCTCCTCAAGCTTCTGCTTAGCGTTGGCGCGTCGCTTAATTTGATTGGCAAGGCGCAAGGCCTGCGGCGAGCTGCCCCAGGTGAAGAGACGTTCCTGGTCGTCTACAGCTAACTAAAGGTTCAATCCGACATTAAATATAAAACCCTTTAAAAATATAACCAATATAAAACTTACATTGGTAAAAAATTTGGTGTGTATCAGTCTTAAGCTGCTGTCGCCCACCTCTAGGCGCACTGGCAGATTCGTCTTGGTGTCGACGGCCTGGTCGCTATTGCCGGTGCCCAGCTGACCAAAGTGATTGGAGCCGAATACGAAGAGCTCTGTGCTGCATCCGCTGGCCTCCATATAGTTGCTGGACGCCCCGCACAGCACCAAAGTGTGCGCATGGCCCAGCGAAATTTGTACAATTTTCTGCAACATTACAAACACATGATCGATATGAAAATGTATGTCAACTGGAGGATGAAGCACTTACCTTATACTTGAAAAAACTGACCAGTTGTGGCGTGGCTATGTTTTCGCAGCTGCCCTGTCCCAACTGACCATAGACGCCCCATCTAAAGTAGAGTTAATTTGTATTAAGGGGAATAATACCATTGTATTCGGAATGTGACTCAAAAACTCACCCCCACATATAGAGCTTGCCATCGGCCACAGCCGCATTGTGATATTGGCCCGCCTCCAGCATGGTTACATTCATGCCATCCAAGGCCGTCACAAGCATGGGCTGCAAGGCCATTTGCATATGCCGGCCTATGCCCAGTTGGCAGAGATTGTTATTTCCCATCGAGTAGAGCTGGCAAAGAGTAGGTAATTATTATAGAAAAACTATGCAAAGACTGTGGTGGATAAACCTTACGCCATTATTGGTTAGAATAAGTGTATGCTGTCGCCCACATTTGATGGCATGCACTTGCAAATTAAGCTGAGAGAGGAGGTCCAGGCTTTTCACAGCATGCGCCGGCTCTGGTGGCTCTGCAATATATATTGAGAAGTGTAGTTAATATAATAATTGAGAAAAATTAGCCTTACCTGTTGACTTTTGGGCGCTGTAATAGGTGGGAATGCCACTGGAGCCCCAGAAGTAGGCGGTGCCATCCACAACACAGGCACAGTAAGCACAACCCGCTGAGATCGGTTTGAAGCGCGATGATTCAATAGCAAACTAAGGAAGGAAATTATTATATTACATATAATTATTATTATACATATAATTTCCGGATCCAATTCGGATCTCAGGTAAGTAAACCCTTGCCTGATTGTCTTCGTAGTTAATGCGGAAATGCGATAGAGCATTCACAATTACATCATGCTTGACGCGCTGGGATTCCATGTGGATGAGCACGGCCAAAAAGGTTTCGATGAGACTCTTGCCAAACTCAAACAATTGCTGGTTATTATCGTTGGCCATGGCGCAGTCGCTATTGTGAGAAACAATGGGCCTCAGAGCAGGAGCGAAGGGATTCAGCTGCTTGGACAACCGCTGAAATAAAACGATATTTATAAACAAAACATACTAAATATATATCATTAAAATCCTTACCTGCAGCACACAAGGCCTTATATGATCCAGCTTCTCCTGAATGAAAGCAAAGTAATCCATGGACACATGCGGCAGGTAGGTTATCGACTCCATAAATATATTCTCGCTCAGATTATACAAGCACACGTTGAGCTCGTTGTACCAGCCAAACTCCTGCGCCACCACACTGATCAGTGCATTGAAGGTATCCAGACAAACGCCCCGAACTTTGGCCAGTATAATCGCCGATGAGAAGAGTCCACTTTGACACAGAACAATGCTCGTCATGTTGGTGTGATATTTGCTGTTCGTGACCAGAAAGTTCCTATCGAAATACAAATTTATAATCCATTCCTAATCCCTGACTATCTCTACTTACCACAGCGGTATGTAGTTCTTGTCGTTAACCGCCTTCTCGGCCATCGTGATGAGCAGCAGGTTGGCCAAATGAAACTGCGAGGAGGGCGACATTTGTAGGGCGCTAATTGACTCGTCCACACCATAGTGATAATCACTGCAGACAGCGCCGCTAATCACATCCTCTTGCAGCACCTTCTCTGGCATGATCACACGCACGTCCTCCGAGTGCCGGTAGGTGATGTCATCCAGTATACCCTTGAGTAGCGGGTGACCCAAGTGCCTCGATCGCAGCAGATACGTGGACTTTAGGGCCATGGCACTCAGCTGCATCAGGGCGTAGGTGTGTCCGTACATGGCCAGCTTAAGGGCTGTGCGAATCGGCTTGACACGCGCCACATTGTACGTGAGCAGCGCCTGGGTGATCTTCTTGCGGCGCAGCAAATAGTCGCCGGCGAACTCGATGCACTGCTCAAAGGAGAGGTCGAAGGTGTTGCAGAAGTCGCGGCACTGGTTAAACTCGTTCTGAAGGGCGGCATCCAGAAACAGTTCGAAGGGCTCCTTCCTGCAGGACATGTTCAGTTTAACTAAAAGGCCTAAGCAGGCTTTAACGGATCTCCAACTCACCTGAGCTGTATGGTATATACATTCTTATTGGTGATCACATAGCTGGGATCGTAGTTGATCTTGGGGAACTCGGACTGCATTATCTCCATCTGTCGCAGAGAGAACTCACTGGTCACGTCCGCCGTCTCGTAAAACTGGATGTAGTCCATGGGCGTGTGGATATCCTTGACTTCGAAAGCCTTGGCCTTCTCCTCTTTGCTAAGGGCCTCGGGCAGACCTGCTGGACTGCGATATTGTGCCATCTGATACAGGTGCAGCACAGTTTCATTTTCAAAACGAAAGAGTCCTATCTGGGCCAGATTATTGAAGCGCTGCAACCATTAAGAGAGTTTAAGAGTTATGTTTAAATATCTTCCAAGAGCCGGAATACTTACATCTTCGTCGGAGGTGTGCAGCGATGCCATGGCGCTGCTAATGACGCTGACCGCATTGATCGCATTACTGGGCATCTCACTCTGGTCCAGACTAGAGGTGGCCGTGGTCGTTGCACTGGTTGTGTCGCTCTTTTGGCCACTGACCTCCGCCGCCTCCGCCTGATCCAGCTTCTCGGTGTCGGCGTCCCGATTCTCCTTGTCCGTGTTGGCCACCAGCGGCTCTGCCAGCGACGAGGCTGCCGTGGAAATGGCCGAGTCGCTGCGACAGTGAAGGTCCACGTAGTGTATCCCGTAGAGTATGTTGGAGCTAATGAGTATTTCCTGGGTGTGCCTGGGTATCTTGTACACGAACAATGGCTTCAGGCTGATGTCGATGCTGTGCACGGTCAGGCTGTGGCTATTGGTGTGGAGTGCGCTCAGCAGGAAGGTGCTGCGCAGATTTTGGATGGTGTAAAAGGATCCGGTGGTGGTGCCTAGCGGCTCTGGCGTCACCGAGGGCGAGTCCATGATCGCAAAAGAGCCCGCAGAGTCTGGCATAACTAGAAGAAAGTGTGAGAGGGGGAAAGCTTAGTGTTGGGCTTTTAATCTTGTGTCCAGTTCTACTTGAGTCTGTCGAGTGCGAGAGTTGTGCAAACTCACCACGCCAGTGACGCTTCAATAGATGCAACAGTTCTCTCAAAACTGCACACCAATAAACAAATATAAAATACTCAATAAAATAGCGGACTAAAATTAACAAAGGGAAACGGATTGAGGAAAGAAAATATTTTTAGATAGGTAATGAGAGAGAAGGCCTTCAGGCCTCAGAATTAAATAAATTTCAAAACGAATTCGAAGAAATGCCGTTAAGGCCAACAACGAAATTGTACTCTTAGCTTACGCACATTCATCGAACTTTTGCCGCTGATCCGAGAGCCTCATTTTGATGGCCTGCAGCTTCTTGGATCCGAGACTCTTGAGCGAGGCCAGGCGGGCTCTCGTGGCTGGCAGAATGCCATCGTTGGTGCTGCCCGCTGGCAGTTGTTGCTGCTGAAAACGCACGCCTCCCTGCTGATCGCCGGATTGCCGGGCTACCGCCTCGCTGTACGATGGTGGCGCTGGTGGTGGTGGCCCTTCAGCATCAGCTCCTGTTTCTGCGGTAGCATCTGAAGACTTTGCCGTTTGACTGCTAGACGCTGCATCCTCACTGGACGGCGGTACAAAGACATCCTCTTCCAGCTGGCTGCTGTCAGAGGCCGGATCGGAACTATTGCTTTGCCTGGGACCCGTGGCAGTGCTCTGCTGTTTGTTCTGCACCGACATCACGATCTGCCAGGCCCCCTCGCGTGTCGTGGGCGAACTGTCACCGGGGTACACGTACATGATTGCCTTTTGCTCCAACAGGAGCTTGTACTGCTGCTTTAGCGAGGAAGTGATCTGGAAGCGCACAAAGATTACATACAAAGCATTCAATAGTCAAGGATTTTAGCCTCACCAGCAGCATGACGCCGTCGTAGGCTTTATCCTTGCAGATAACCAGACGCATCACAGATCCGTTTTCGATGGCGGTGCTCGCAATCATCGGGCAGTTGGGACTCAAACCCACGAAACAAATGGAGCCGTCCGAGTAACCGATAATGGCTCGATTCAGGCCGGTGTTCGTCTTCCACCAGACCACGGACAGCGGATATGGGCAGGTCTTGGACGCCATGAAGGAGGTGGCCATCACCTGGCTGTTACCGGTGGCATCGAACGGCTGCACGACCGGTGGCTGCTCGTGTTGCGGCTGCTGACCTGCAGAAGCGTTAGCCTGATCACTGTTCCTCACCAGCATGTGCTCGGGAAGATCGTGGCCCAGAGGCTCCTCCGCTTCCAACTTGAGGGTTTCCAAATTCCCTGCCAGTTGCTCCACCGGCTCCGGTATCATTGGATCGTCGAGGACCGAGGAGTGATTGGGGCACTTCTTCGAGTTGGGGCACTCGTGGGGACCCACGAAGGGGATGATGTAGGAGGTCACCTGGCTGGTGCTGTACAACGAGCAGGCGGCAAGGACGTGTGTCTTGTCCACCAGCGCCAAAGCGGGCACGATATGCAGGGTGTTGTCGAAACCTGTTGATGGAACGGATACATGTGTAGTTCGGGGTTCAGTAACACTCGATTTCGCGAATCGATCGAGTCGAGATGGGGCGGTGGACCTCGTTGAATCAAAACAAAGTACGCAACAAAAAATCAATAGCCACACACGCACACACACGGGCGCAGAGTAATTTTAGGCTTCGCCACCCGCAACCGCACTACCGCCCCACAGCCACCCTCAGAAATTCGCCCAGCCACCCACTTACATAGCACCAGCAGCCAGATGCCCGCTGGGTCGAAGCAGACGTCGTGGATGACACGGTTGCGGAACCAGGAAATCATCTTGACCACCTCCTGGCCGGAGGCGCTGATGTACCGCAGCAGGATCTCGTTTTCCTCGCTCACAAGGCACAGGAACTGCTTCTCGTCCAGGCCCGCCGTCACCACTGAAAGCTTGCAGCTGAGATTGGTGATCAGGGGCCGCAGCTCGAACATGCCCAGCTCCTTGAGCTCCGCGTGCCCCGCCATCTCGTCAAGATTTGCGGCCTTGGGAGCACACGCTGTCCAGATTTAATTTATGAAATCAATCTCAGTCGCCAGAGCTTTTTTCCCAATTTCCGAATGAAAACAAACTAGAGGTGGACTCGTGTGGGCTGCTGTTGGTCTGGCAACCACCCTTTCACGCGACGAATTTCCAGCTCAACTGAGTTTTCCGGAGTTTTCAGGGGAAAACGAACTAATAAAAAATAATGTTTAGGTTCTTTTCACATCGCGTTAAAAACTGTTAAAATTGCAAAAAGAACCCAAAATCCAAATGTATTCAACTGTCTGGCAACGCCAAGAGTTCTGCGCACTGCTCTGCACTTTCCAAGGTGTTGGGCTCTTTCCCAGCAATTATCTCAAAAGACCACAACTCAACGGGAGGGGCGACTATTTATCTGCACCATGTGTGTGTTTTTCACTCGCGGAAAACATTCGAAAAACACAAATCAACGTAAAAAACCGTGCCCGATGTCCAGGGCTGCTGCAGCACTGAAATCATCTGATTGGCGTGAGCAGTCACGGTGTACATCGCACGAGCTGCAAACGAAAAAGGTGGCAGCACTGCGGATAGAAGTGGAAATATGCCGGAAAACTGGTCCCACATTTCCAAAGCAGCCCTGCAGTCGAAAATAACGGCGCGAATTCGCATTGGCGTCGCTTGTCCTGAAAAATCAAAATATCCAATTAAAGACGCAGAACTGATCTACTCAAAATATATTTAAAATCTAGGGACTACGTCCACTTAAAGTCATGGAATCCCGTTTGCCAAAGCCAACGTTGACAGCGAAGCGGCCAGTACTGCCGCCGATAAAAACTGTGCTGCCCACGGACCGCATTCGCGCAGGAGGAGGACCCGGAGCAGCAAGCGGCACCAGTGGCAACCAGACATACTGCGGGAACGCGCTCCCGCCGCTGTCCCGCGACCTAAACAATCTGCCCCAAGTACTGCAGCAACGAGGAGGTGAGTTCGAAGAGTTTTATGAAGTGTTTTCCTCGCCTAATGTCCTTATGTCTGGCTTAGCACGAGCTGCCTCTCCCGAACCCGCCAAAATGTTCAATCGGGCCAAGCTGCGACGCAGTCGCTCAGCATGCGACATTAACGAGATGCGGCAGAACATCAAGCGCGCAGCCGCACCCACATTGCCCACCATACCCAGCAAAGTCTCACGTCTGGCCAGCAGTGCTGTTACCGCCCCCACCCAACGATTGGGACGCCCGATGGCTGCCTCCACAACATCCGGCGCCGCCGTGACAGCTGCCAAGCGGCCTGCTCCGGCACGGCCTGCTCCTCGAGCTGCTGGTACTGCACCAGCTGCTTCAGCCAAGACCAACCCGAAAGCCGGAGGAGCGGGTGCTGGAGCAGCAAAAACAAGCGGAGCCGGGGGAGCCGCTGGTGCTGCGCCCAAGCGCATAGCACCGTACGATTTTAAGGCTCGCTTCCACGATCTTCTCGACAAGCACAAGGTCCTCAAAACCAAATACGAGAAGCAAATAGAGGACATGGGCGAGCTGGAATCATTGCCCACGCAACTAGAGGAGACGCAGAACAAGCTAATTGAGACCGAGTCCACACTGAAGAACGTGCAGACGGATAACGAGTGTCTCCAGAGGCAGGTGAAGCAGCATACGAAGAATATTGAGACCATTACTACAACTCTGGGAAGGACCAAGGAGGAGCTTTCCGAACTGCAGGCAATACATGAGGTGAGCCTAGAATCTTTATATTTAGATAACGAATATTATAATTGTGTGCCTTTTTTTTTATAGAAAATTAAAGTCGAGCACGCTGCTCTTAGCAAGGAGGTAGTGCATCTGCGGCAACTCACCGACGAACTCCAGCGCAGCAATGATCAACAGGCGGCAGATCTGGAGACCTGCAAGGAGCAGCTCTTCGCATCAAACATGGAGCGCAAGGAGCTGCACAACACGGTGATGGATCTGCGTGGAAACATTCGCGTCTTTTGCAGAATTCGACCGCCGTTGGACTGCGAGGAGAACCGGATGTGCTGCACCTGGACTTATCACGATGAGGCCACCGTTGAGCTGCAGAGCATCGATGCTCAGGCGAAGAACAAGATGGGCCAGCAAATCTTCTCGTTCGACCAGGTCTTTCACCCTAAATCCTCTCAAACGGACATTTTCGAGATGGTGTCGCCGCTGATTCAATCGGCCCTCGATGGCTACAACATATGCATTTTCGCGTACGGCCAGACGGGCAGCGGAAAGACGTACACAATGGACGGAGTGGAGGATAGCGTGGGCGTTATTCCGCGAACCGTCGATCTGCTCTTCGACTCCATTCGGGGCTATCGCAATTTGGGATGGGAGTACGAGATCAAGGCCACCTTTTTGGAGATATATAACGAGGTGCTTTACGATCTGTTGAGCAACGAGCAGAAGGACATGGAGATTCGCATGGCCAAGAACAATAAGAACGATATCTATGTGTCCAATATCACCGAGGAAACTGTCGTAGATCCCAACCACTTGCGGCAACTGATGCACACGGCCAAGATGAACCGAGCCACCGCCTCCACGGCTGGCAACGAGCGCTCCTCCCGCTCGCACGCCGTCACAAAGCTGGCGCTGATCGGCAAACATGCCGATAAACAGGAGATGTCGATTGGATCTATCAATCTTGTGGATTTGGCAGGCTCGGAGTCTCCAAAGACCAGCACGCGAATGACCGAGACCAAGAATATCAATCGTTCACTCTCCGAGCTGACCAACGTGATCCTGGCGCTGCTACAAAAGCAGGATCACATTCCCTACCGGAACTCCAAGCTGACCCATCTCCTGATGCCCTCGCTGGGCGGCAACTCGAAGACCCTTATGTTCATAAATGTCTCACCTTTCCAGGACTGTTTCCAGGAGTCCGTCAAGTCTCTGCGTTTCGCTGCCTCCGTAAACTCCTGCAAGATGGCCAAGGCGAAGCGAAATCGCTACCTAAACAACTCGGTGGCAGCCAACAACAGCACCAGCAACAACAGCAGCATCAATAGCCAAAGCGGCAGTATCGATAAACCATAATACTACATCGAGTTTCGTTCTAAGTTTCAACGTATAATTTTCACGATCTTGATTTTGTATCCCTTCTGTTATCGCTTAATTTATGTATGTATGTTTTTACCTTTAGTGCAACATTAAAAATAAATTAAAGTGCCGACACATTCACAGCATTTGCTTTACTTGGCCCCCACTGCCGCCCGCACTTCTGCGGGAATCTTTTCCACCAGGTCGGAATGATTTTGTCCCAGGGTGGCAAGCACTCCCTTCTGATTCACGTGCTCCACATCCGCATTGTACGAGTAGTGCTCGCCATTGATGTTAGTCAGGCAGCCGCCTTGCGCCTCTAGCACTGCCTCGGGTGCGCAGGTATCCCACTTCTTGCAGCCCGGTGTGGCAAACACGTAGGCGTGTGCCTTGCCCTCCAGCAGCTGCAGCACCTTGAAGCCGGCGCCACCGACCTTCAGCACCTCGGTGGATGTGTAGGCATTGAGAGCCTGCTGGTGCAGAGCATTGGAATGCGATCGAGTCGTGGTGATTATGAACTGACCGGCTGGAGCGGGCACTGCGGTGAATCCTCCAGTTCCGAGACCCTTGAGGCCCCAAATAGTGCGACCCAGTTCGCCGTCGGGCTGCTTGTAGAAGGGCTGGTGAATTATGCCGCCCACGGCAGCGTCCTTAACAGCTATGCCAATCAGCACAGTGACGTGCTCCACAAATCCTGAAGAAATAGAAAGATAAAAAGCAGTTCCAAAAGATTCTAGTCGAATTACTCACCCTGTGTGTACTCTGCTGTACCGTCAAGTGGGTCCACCCATATCACAAAGTCCTCGGGCTTGGCATCCTGCCACTCCGCTGGACAGCTTTGCTGCAGGAAGGATTCATCCAGCTCCGTGACCAGCCAATCGTCGCAGACGTTCAGGTCGGAGCCGCCTTCCTCGCCGATTATCTTCACACTGGGAAACTTCTTCGACAGAGAAGCGATGATACAGCGCTGGGCAGATCTGTCCGCCTCCGTTTGTGGGTCGTTCTTTCCCTTGTCCACAATTCCGAGGTCGCCGTTTTTGAGCACATCGCGTATGATTCCACCAGCACGCATGGCTGTATTTATGGAGGAGGCCATAAGCCGCATGATCACCGGAGCAGTGGCGGCCATTTTTGAGCTGAGGCGGCAGATCTTTACAAGGATTTGGAGGAAGCAAGTCTTTACAAGGATTTGGAATGGGATTTTCAAAGTGGCTATAAAAGTGTGAAAGTACAACAGCTGAATCTTCTTCAGCGGTTAGAGATGAAGAAAAACCGGGAACCCGTTCGTGTTTGGTGATGGTACAGCTAGCCAATACTAATCGTTGAATAAAAATTGATAATTTATTTTAAAAATATATATATTTATGTTTTTATATATTTTTTTTTATAAACAACATTTAAAAACGTATTTTTCACATCATTTCCAATACTTTATTTTAATTATATAAACCAATACAGTAACGTTTTGTGGGTATTTTATAACGGCGAATTAATTAATCGGCGAGTCTGTCTGGCAACGCAGCAAAGCACACAAGACCTTTGGACCACCCGCGCCTCCCCTTCGACCAACAAATCAATTCATTTCCATCTTGAAGAGGTAAGTCCGCAAAATTAACAAAAAAATCATAAATTCCCCTAAAAAAATCATAAAAATCTGACCTATTGTAGAAAATGGCGCGTGTTCTTGTTGGAGTTAAGCGTGTGATCGACTACGCCGTCAAGGTGAGCTCAGAAATCGCCTGTTGCGCTCTCGTCGTCTTTCTTTTTTATCACTTGTTGCGCCCTCTGTTTTGCGTAATCGCTTTAATTTATTGATAATTAAAGTACTTTTCCTATCCCATCCCATGTCCAGGTGCGCGTCAAGCCAGACAAGACCGGAGTGGTCACCCAGGGCGTGAAGCACTCGATGAACCCCTTCGACGAGATCGCCGTCGAGGAAGCCGTCAAGCTGAAGGAGAAAAAGCTGGCGGAGGAGGTCATCGCAGTGTCCGTCGGTCCCACGCAGTCGCAGGAGGTGATCCGCACCGCCCTGGCCATGGGCGCCGACCGTGGCGTCCACGTGGAGATACCAGCTGCCGAATACGAGCTCTTGCAGCCCATCCACGTGTCCAAGATCCTGGCCAAGCTGGCGCTGGACGAGAAGGCCGATTTGGTGATCCTGGGCAAGCAAGCCATCGATGACGATGCCAACCAGACGGCCCAGATGACCGCCGCCGTGCTGGACTGGCCGCAGGGTACCTTCTGCAACAAGATCGAGAAGACGGACGCCGGTCTGACCATCACCCGTGAGATTGACGGCGGTCTGGAGACCATCAAGACCAAGACACCAGCCGTATTGAGCGCCGATCTGCGCCTGAACACCCCGCGTTATGCCACGCTCCCCAACATCATGAAGGCCAAGAAGAAGCCACTGAAGAAGGTCACGGCCAAGGATCTGGGAGTGGATACCTCGCCCCGCATCGAGGTAGTTTCCGTCGAGGATCCCCCTGTGCGCCAGGCCGGAGCCACAGTCGCTGATGTGGATGCCCTGGTGGCCAAGCTGAAGGAGGGCGGCCACATCTAGGCAACTATCCAAATATTGTGAGCGAGATTCTACGTTTTTTAATTAGTTGAAACTTATATCAGAAACGTGCATTTATATCCAGCCTCCGCGTCGGATCCTCTGACAGGCTCTTAAAATTCTACCCACATCCCCGCGTGCTTTAAGTGAACTCTAAATTGGAATTTAGTTTCGTTGTTTTTGTGTCGCAGCTCCTAAGAATAAAGTGATTGTAAGCTCTGAGATCGTTTGACCCTCGTTTTTTTCTCTCTCCCGACGATGCTGATGATGCTGCCTTTTCCAGAGATGTCGATCAACTTGAGGGACCAAATAGCGACTGCGCTGAGGTCAAAGCACCTAAATAAGTCATTGATCATTGATTTTCCCATTGTTTTCGATCGTTTTTATTAGCGGAAAACTTGAAATGAAAACATTTGCTAATGTGTATATTATATAAGAGTACAAATCGTTATAGAGATAGTATATGTTGTTCATAAAACTTTCGAGTACAGTCTAAAATTGTTTGTATATTTGTTTTGGACGCGGTCATGACACAGCTGCTTAATAATATACACCTATATATATTTATGGGTATATAAATTGCAAAAGGGGGATGTCCGGCTATCGTAGATTTATGCATATACGAGGTGGTTCTCATATTCCTGATCAAGCAGCAGGGGCAAAAGGTTTGTATGAACCGTAGGGCAATTGTGGCTTAGATTTGTTAAAAATAATAATTTTGAAAACCGAGATCGCATGCATGATTTATACATTAAATATATATCCAAGTGTAAATATAAAATTATTTTAGTTAAGTATATGTAAATGGCAGTTTTTAATCCAAAATTAGCAGGTGATTCATGCAAAGTACTGTTTTCACCCCTGTGACTTCTTTTTTACATAAGGGAACCAACGCCCAGGCAAAGAGATACAGGCGAACGGCAAGCAATAAATGCCAATTTAAAGATACATTGTGCTTAAATAAAAGAAATGGTCAGGGGCTATCCATTCAGGTCAGGGGAAAAAGGGGGTTTTATAAAAATATGCGCCATAAGCGCAGATAACCAGCGTAGTTACGTTTGGTAGTTGTATCTTAATTGCGACTCGGCGTTCCTCCGCCTTCCCTTCGCTTATCACACACCTCTCCGCAGCCAGCTCACCATCCAGTCCAGCAGCTATCAAACCCGTCCCGCCGGCACCAGCTGCTTGTCGGTGAAGTGCAGAATGCGCGTCAGCATGGTGGTTATGCAAGGAATCTGCTTTTGTTGGTGCATCTCCGGTGTGTCCGGGGTGCAGGACTCAAAGTCGACGGCCACACGTTGGCACACGAAGGTCAACAGGGTAAGGATGTCAAGGCGCTTGCCATTTGCTGCCAATTCGGCACACAGGCTCTGCATGAACCAGCTGCCGCGGGTGGTGTTTCGCCAAGAATAGAATCCAGGAACCGTGGAGTAGGCAATGAGGAAGTCCGCGTGCACGGGTATTTTGTAGCTCATGGAGGAGTCACCATCGGTTTCGGTGTGGCTGCGCTGCATGGTTACTCCTCCGTCCAGGCGGTCTCCCTGGCAGGCCTGGATAAAGAACAGCTTTGGCTTTCCGGCCAGCGTGGGGCAGTGATTGGCAGTGAAGAAGCTCCAGATGTTCTCCAGCTTATACTGTGTGTCCTTGGCATAGATGTAGCCCATCTCGCCGTGCGAAAGAATAGCCACAAGAATGCAATCGCTGTCGCTGTGATTCTGCGAAGCTGCGTACTCGATGGTGCGCAGGATGTCCTTGTACCGACAGTCCTTGTACACAGTGACCTCGAAGTCCAGTTGCTTTAGCACGCGCGTTAGGTTCTCGCAGTCCACGTTCGTTCCCGCTCGGGACTTCAAGGTGGGCACCTCGAAGTGTTCGTGATTGAAGATCAATGCCATGCCGCGGTTCTTGTGTCGCATATTGTACTCGGCAGCATGCCGATCCGTGACCATCTTGGCAACATTTTTTTTGTAGGTCATGGAGGGTGAGCTGTACCCATTGGCTAGCTGTCCGATGGCGCCGCTTCCATACGGATTGTGCGAGGACGCTGTGGCCACTCCTGCACTGCCTCCCGACGAGCCCAAGGCATCGGTGTGATCGTCCTGATTCTCTTCATTTTCGACACGTATGCCAACCTGATCGGCGGACTCGCTATTGTTGCTGGCGGCCATGGCGAAATTCACTCCTTGCGAGCCTGCGGAAACTGATGAGTCACAAACTCACTCTAAAAACTGGTTTTCCAAAACTTCGTTTGTAATTGAAGCGCACGATTCGAGATAATTGATCTGAGAGCAGAAGAAAGGCGCGCGTTGAACTTGTAACAAAGAAAACTAGTAAGCAACTATGCAGCTGCTAATTATTTTTCAAATCTTTTGTTTGGTTTTTCCTCACGGTGTGACCAAATCTGCGGAGAATACCAACTCAAGCCGTGGAAATGTGGTCACATCACGTGAAAGAGGTGGTTCGATGTTCACAAACATCGATGATTTTCGAATTTTTAAAGTAAAACAAGGGAAAATATTTTTGTATTTAAAATATTTGTTGTTGTTCAAGAAAGTACGAGTCGTATTGTCAGAAATGAGTCCTGCTTTGTAAAATATCTGCATAAAGTTATAATGATACTATATAAAAAATGAGCATTTATTTTAATTTAAATAATCGTTATTTTTTTGTATTGTTTAATTAAATGCTAGTCCCAAGAAATTTCGGGTTCTGTATCTGAAGTGTACTTAATTTTCCTTTTCTTCGGTCTGATGGCATCTTCCACGATACTAGCACGTCTGGTTGTTGTTGTTGGATTGGAGGATGCAGTCGTAGCCTCTTGGGTTTGATTTGTAAAGTTAAATCCTGGGGGTGTGGTTTCAGTTGTAAAATTAGTCGCTTCGGTACTGTCTATAGCTGTATCCAAGTATGTTGTTGTAGATTCAAACCCAGGAGTCGTTGAAATAATATCCAGCAAGGTTGTGGAGGTTTCTGTGCTCTGGTCCTTCAGAGATTCCGAAGTTGTTGATTCAGGAGTTGACGTCTCAATTAATGTGCTCGTTTCCTGCACTTCTGTGCTGATAATTGGTTCTGTTGTGATATCTGATGATTGTGTAGAGGAAAACCATGGCCAGTACGTCGAAGGAGCAGCTTCCGTAGTAAAGTAATTAGTTGCAGATTCGGCATCGGTTGATGATGAAATTTCCGTTCTATCTGTGGTGCTTGGCAGTACTTCCGTTGTTGTCTCCGGCGGCTCCGCGATATTCTGATCCACCAAGGACTGTAAAGTGGTACTGTCCGTTTCATAGCCGTTCCTTGATGTTGTGGTCTGAATTACAGTGGATGTTTCTGGAGATTCAGTAGTTATTTCTGAAATTTCAGTGGTGGACCAGGTTGCTGTAGAAGATTCATAAGCACTAGTTGTGGTTTCCATAAAATCTGTATCTTCAGAGAGTGTTGTTGAGTGTGGTAAAATAGTAGGCTCTGTTGTGGAGGATTGCCCAGTAGAGTGATTAGTTGTTTCATCTGGACTGACTGTTGTTTCATCCGGACTGACAGTTGCTTCCCAAAATTCTCCACCGATTGAGTTGGTAATGTTAACGACTCTTGGCTTATACGGCTCGTAGTTTTTAACTTTATACGGCTTGTGGTTGCTTATATACTCCTTCGCAATGATAATCCATTCGTCGCGATCAAGAATTTGATTTAAATTTCGACTCGCGGTGGCAAATTGCACCATTAGAAGGAGAAAATATATTTTCCTCATTGTGCTGCTTACGCTGTTAGATGAAATTCGCTACTAATGACTTTCGTCTGCAGCAGTGTCATATAAACCTAATCCGTCATCTACCTAGGTTTTTTGCACACGCTACCTGCTCCTCTTCGGAAACGTTAATTACACTTAATTAGGTAACTGGGAATTTCAGGTTTAATTTTGCCGCCACGGATGAAATATCGATAGTATCGATAGATTTTCTACCCTTAGCCTTCGCCAAGAATGGCAGCGCCAAGGCTGCTTGTGATCGATTTAGGTGTGACCAAATGACGCTGAGGGGGTAATTAAATTTATCGATTGGCGATTGTTTTGCAGATCCGCGTTTTTGTGTAAAATTTGTAAAAACAATTTAATTGTTGATTTTCCCTAATATATTGAGAAATAAGCAGTTTCTTGACAAGCTATCAGTCTTTGGTGAGTTATTGCGAGTTCAAATAATGTGTTCACGGGTTTTAGTTTGGCGAAATTAACACAGTTGACACATTTCTGAGACGCCGGTTGTGCAAACCTTGTTTTCTTCTATTTTTCAGAAAGTACTATGGATTCCGATTTGTACGACGAGTTTGGCAACTACATTGGCCCAGACTTGGACAGTGATGAGGACGACGACCAGAGCCTTTACGGGCAACCGGATGTTCAGGATGACCCAGAGGTGGATTCACCGTAAAACCACTTAAAAAAATATCTACTCAATTATTATTTTATTAAAGGACGCCATGGACGAGGACGAGGCTGAGCCGCAGGAGGATGAGGACAAGGAAGTGACTGCCGTAGTGCTACACGAGGACAAACGCTATTATCCGTCCGCAGTAGAGGTCTACGGGCCAGATGTGGAGACCATTGTGCAGGAGGAGGACGCCCAGCCGCTGGACAAGCCGCTCATCGAGCCGGTGAAGAAACTTAAGTTCCAGATCAAGGAGCAGGACATGCAGGAGACCACCTATGACATGGAATTCATGGCAGACTTGATGGACACGCCGCCACTTATCCGCAACGTGGCTCTTGTTGGCCACCTGCACCACGGCAAGACCACGTTCGTTGACTGCCTCATGCGGCAGACGCATCCGCAGTTCGAGAATATGGAGGAGCGGCAACTGCGCTACACGGACACCCTGTTCACCGAGCAGGAGCGTGGCTGCAGCATCAAGGCCACACCCGTGACCCTTGTGCTGCAGGATGTCAAGCAAAAGAGCTACTTGCTCAACATCTTTGACACTCCGGGGCATGTCAACTTCTCGGACGAGGCCACCGCCGCCATGCGTATGTGCGATGGTGTGGTGCTGTTCATCGATGCAGCAGAGGGCGTCATGCTCAACACAGAGCGTCTGCTCAAGCATGCAGTGCAGGAACGCCAGGCCCTAACCGTTTGCATCAACAAGGTGGGTTTGCTTTTAGAAGGTGGATTTGGTGGTCAATTAATTATTTCCCATGTTTTTATTGACTCTTTCAGATTGATCGCTTGATCTTGGAGCTAAAACTGCCACCTCAAGACGCCTATTTCAAGTTAAAACACATTGTGGAAGAGGTCAATGGGCTGCTTAGGTAATTTTCTTTGCCTTTACAATCCAGTTTCACTTTCAACTAATCCTTATCCTTTCCTTACAGCATCTATGGCGGTGCAGATGACAATCTCCTGGTTTCTCCAATCCTGGGAAACGTTTGCTTTGCCAGCTCCTTGTATGGTTTCTGTTTCACTCTGAAATCCTTTGCCAAGCTTTATGCAGACACCTACGAGGGCGTGAGCTATCTGGACTTTGCCAAGCGTTTATGGGGGGACATGTACTTTAACAGCAAAACGTAAGCACAATCCGCTGGTGACTATTAAAGTAACTAACAATTTATCTACTGATAGACGCAAGTTCTCAAAGAAGCAGCCGCATAATTCGGCACAACGCAGCTTTGTCGAGTTCATCCTGGAGCCCATGTACAAGCTGATCGCCCAGGTGGTGGGTGATGTGGACACCACTTTATCGGACACACTGGCTGAGCTGAATGTTCGCGTCTCGAAGGATGAGATGAAATCCAACATACGGCCTCTGCTGCGTGTCGTCTGCAGTCGCTTTATGGGCGATTGCAGTGGCTTCGTGGACATGTGCGTCGAGCATATCAAGTCGCCGTTGGAGAACGCCAAGCGAAAAGTGGATCATATATACACCGGGCCCAAGGAGGGTGACATCTACCGGGATATGATCTCGTGCAATCAGTACGGCACTTTGATGGTGCACAGTTCCAAGATGTATCCCAACGATGACTGCACCTTCTTCCAGGTACTGGCCAGGGTTGTTTCTGGTACCCTGCATGCCGGCCAGGAGGTGCGTGTCTTGGGAGAGAACTACACGTTGCAGGACGAAGAGGACTCTCGCATTCTCCAAGTGGGTCGCTTGTGGGTCTTTGAGTCTCGCTATAAAGTTGAACTGAACCGAGTTCCGGCCGGCAATTGGGTACTCATCGAAGGCATCGATCAATGCATCGTGAAAACGTCAACGATTGTGGATATTAATGTCCCGGAGGATCTTTATATATTCCGGCCGCTCAAGTTTAACACGCAGAGCATTATCAAGATTGCCGTGGAGCCTGTGAATCCGTCGGAGTTGCCCAAGATGCTGGACGGTTTGCGGAAAGTGAACAAATCATATCCACTGCTCTCCACGCGTGTCGAGGAGTCGGGTGAGCACGTGATCCTGGGAACCGGCGAGCTGTACTTGGACTGTGTCATGCACGACCTGCGAAAGATGTACTCGGAGATTGACATCAAAGTGGCGGATCCCGTGGTGGCCTTCTGCGAAACCGTCGTGGAAACGAGTTCCCTGAAATGTTTTGCCGAAACGCCGAACAAGAAGAACAAAATAACCATGATTTCGGAGCCGCTGGAAAAGGGTCTGGCCGAGGACATTGAAAACGGAACTGTCTGCATAAATTGGAACAAGAAACGCATCGGCGAGTTCTTCCAGGTCAACTACGATTGGGATCTGCTGGCAGCGCGTTCCATCTGGGCTTTTGGGCCCGACTCGACGGGTCCAAACATTCTCGTCGACGACACGCTGCCATCGGAGGTGGACAAGAACCTGCTGACGGCGGTGAAGGATTCGATTGTGCAGGGTTTCCAGTGGGGAACGAGGGAGGGTCCGCTGTGCGAGGAGCCCATCCGGAATGTCAAGTTCAAAATTCTCGATGGCGTCATTGCCAATGAGGCCCTGCATCGCGGTGGCGGCCAGATTATTCCCACTGCCCGTCGTGTTGCTTACTCCGCATTCCTGATGGCGACGCCGCGTCTGATGGAGCCTTATCTGTTTGTGGAGGTGCAGGCGCCCGCAGACTGCGTGTCCGCTGTTTACACCGTGCTGGCCAGGCGCAGGTAAGTTTTACTCCTAGTTAAAACCTGTGCACTATAGCTAAGTTGTATTTTATTCCCTTTGCAGAGGTCATGTCACGCAGGATGCCCCAGTTTCTGGCTCGCCCATTTATACGATCAAAGCATTTATACCCGCCATCGATTCGTTCGGTTTCGAAACAGACCTGCGCACGCATACCCAGGGCCAGGCCTTCTGCCTGTCTGTGTTCCACCACTGGCAAATTGTGCCCGGCGATCCGCTGGACAAGAGCATTATCATCCGGCCGTTGGAGCCACAGCAGGCCTCCCATTTGGCGCGCGAGTTTATGATCAAGACGCGCCGCAGGAAGGGTCTCTCCGAGGATGTGTCGATCAACAAGTTCTTCGACGATCCCATGTTGTTGGAATTGGCCCGCCAGGATGTGCTGGTCAACTACCCCCTTTAGACGCCAATTATTCAATAAAAACCCATCAACTTTTAGACGTATTTCAGTATGCTACGTGGGAACTCTAAGGGAAGTCGTCCTTTACTCTCTATATTTACTAAATATTTATTTAAAGCCTGGCTCGGGCCAAAAATAATTTACAAAATAGTATACAGAAAACAGCTACACTTGCGTAAGGCTCCAGGTCCCTACTCGACGTTGCCGTTCTGCAGGACCTCCGACTCGTAGCCGTCTTGCTCGCCCTGCTCGTCATCAAACTCCACTTCGTCGTCGGCCGTTGCCTCCTAAACAAGGGAAGAGAAAGAAATTTCAAGGGACTGTCTAGTGCTGAGTGAAGCTGCTGACGCACCTGGTACTGCTGGTACTCGGATATCAGATCGTTCATGTTGCTCTCGGCCTCGGTGAACTCCATCTCGTCCATGCCCTCGCCGGTGTACCAGTGGAGGAAGGCCTTGCGCCGGAACATGGCGGTGAACTGCTCGGAGATGCGCTTGAAGATCTCCTGGATCGCAGTCGAGTTGCCGATGAATGTGGCGGACATCTTAAGGCCTCTGGGCGGGATGTCGCACACGGCCACCTTCACGTTGTTGGGTATCCACTCGACGAAGTAGCTGCTGTTCTTGCTCTGCACGTTGAGCATCTGGGTGTCCACCTCCTTCATGGACATGGGACCTGTTAATTATTGAGTGAGCGTGAAAAAAGTGCCTTTGGGCGCGCCGGAAACTTCCTGCGCGTTTACATCAAAAGCCAAGTTCGCTTTGATGCGCCAAGCGAATCCCCAAATCCCTGAATATGAAATACTAAACGGCTTCTAAGTCCTGGCAGCGCACCTTGCCACCTGGGCTGCGCTCCCGTTCCCGTTCCCGGTGAGGGAAATGGGATGCGGACACAAACAGTCCCAGGAGGTAACTAAAAAAGTTGTTTAAATTCCTCTGCTGGCATTTTTTCCCTTCGTTTCCAGCACATTTTTGTGATTAATTATTTTGCAAGTATTTCTGGCAGTCAGTCGGAGACGAAGGCGGCTCTATAGCCGGATCCTGCTGGAGGGAGGCTGGGGAGCTGGCTGGGGCGGAGGCAGTGCAGCCCAAGTCACGTTCGGCATGATTAGTTAAGCCGGGGGCCGTGTCAGGCGGCGGTCGCAATTCCCCAATGGATCTTGAAAGTAAATTTCTAATTACGCGCGTTTTGCGAGTCATCAGTCAAAAGCAAGGGCACGGCGAACGCCGAACGGCAGGAGGCGGCACATAAGGAATAGCAAATGAAATATTATGCGGCATACTTTTGGGCGCCGCATCGCAGTTTATTAATTTAAAAAAAATTAGCGCGAAAAAATGCCAGGAACCTTTTGGAGAGTGGAGCGAAGGACTCGTAGCTTTTATGCAGCGGGTGCGGGGGCCAAACAAATTTGCGCTACGTGCGCGTTGACGGATTGCAGCCTTTTTAGCCGCCAGCCAGCCGGCATTAATCATTTTTAGTGGGGCCCATAAGTAGGCCCAGTGGCTGGGCTTTGGCTAATAAAATCGTCGCCAAAGCCAAGCCCCCAGAGAGTCCAAGGTGTTGGCCAGGGGCGTAGCTAGGAAATTCTCTGGGTGTGGGGGCTTTAAGGCTTAAGATACTACAGAAAAAACCATTAGAGTTTCAAAAATACCTCAGCTGTTTAAAAGGAAGCCTAAAAAAATATTCGTGGTTTCAAATCCTTTTTCAAAGGTGCCCAGAAGTATGCTAAATATTTTAAGTTATTCGTAAAGCTAAGAAAAAGAAGAATAAAACTATTTTTGTAAAGTTTCTTAATTTGTCACTGCCTTTTTAAATGTTAAAATATGTTTTTTGATGTATCTATACACGTTCTACATTTTTTTTATACTCCTCATATATTATTCCCAAAAGATCTATGCAATTCATCAACGAAATTCGCAATTAATTTAAAAAAAACTCCACATCAAAAACCACCCCCTTGGCTACGCTCCTGATGAAGTGGCTACGTGCCTGCGGGTCCGGAAAACCGGCGGACAGGTGCGCCGCCGGGTGCCCGTGACAAAGTGACAAAGTTGGCGCGGATAAGCCGGTGCGGGGCTCCTGAATAAATGAGCGGATAGATGAATGGATTCCTGTGTTCTGGCTGCGCGTGGGGATGTGTTTAGGGCTTGTTGTTAAAAAACTATTTTTCTTTTCCCACCCTCGGGGCGGACATTTCGCCTCGTCACTTACCCCGGAAGATGCAGGCCACCGTAAGGTAGCGACCGTGCCGGGGATCGCAGGCGGTCATCATGTTCTTGGCATCGAACATCTGCTGGGTCAGCTCGGCGACGGTCAGAGCGCGGTACTGCTGGGATCCCTTGGCTGTCAGGGGCGCGAATCCGGGCATGAAGAAGTGGAGGCGCGGGAAGGGCACCATGTTCACCGCCAGCTTGCGCAGATCGGCGTTCAGCTGGCCGGGGAAGCGCAGGCAGGTGGTCACGCCGGACATTGTGACCTGGATGGAAGGGGGAACATAACATTATTGCAAGAACTTTGAAAGCATTCATTGATTTTTGAGGAATTCATATTTAAGTTGGATTGACAGATATTGTAGATAGTTCTCGGAGTCCACACAAGTACTTGGCTACTTACGGACACCAGGTGATTGAGATCCTCGTAGGTGGGCGAGCACAGGCGCAGGCTCTGGTAGCAGATGTCATATAATGCCTCGTTGTCGATGCAGAATGTCTCATCGGTGTCCACAATGAGTTGATGCACAGACAACGTGGCGTTGTATGGCTCCACCACCACCTCGGACACCTGCCCGTGTCCGGGGTTCAGGAAAGTGGGGGGGGAGGGACAAACAAAGGACGCATTAGATGGATTGACTACTTACGGAAACCAGGTGGTTAAGATCGCCGTAGGTGGGCGACGATAGCTTCAGCGTGCGGAAGCAGATGTCATAAAGAGCCTCGTTGTCAATGCAGAAGGTCTCGTCGGTGTTCTCCACCAGCTGGTGGATGGAGAGCGTGGCATTGTACGGCTCCACAACGGTGTCGGACACCTGGACGCATTAATGTCACAATGCGGTACGGATGAAAGCGCGACATGCAGAGGAGGAGCAGAGACAAGTTCGTTAATTAGCAATGGTGCCAGCAGATTCAAAGGAAGAGCAAGATTCAATATGAAAGTGGAATGGATATGTGAAGGCTTTAGATACTGTATGTATGATTAGCAGAAAACTGGCGCACAAAAAGTACTCACTTTAATGAAACTCTTACGATGTCAATGATTAATTTCATGCGATGTTCAAGTCGTTAGGACTTTAAACTTCCCTCTATCCCAAATATGTTATCTTTTTAACCCTGCCCAGATTTAACTTAGGATTTGCTGTATTTTAACTGGCCAACAAGCACTCAGTGGCCATTTCTTTTGGAGCCATAGCAAAGTACAATGGACACGAAAAATGCATTCTGCCAACAGGATGCAATTCGAATGCAGTGCTAACTGAATAGCAGACCCTATTAATACGATGTTTGCAGTGGTTGTTGCTGCAGTTGCTAATGCTATTTTGAGCCCGGAGCGGCACTCAGGCCGAGAGTTGTTGCATAAATGCAGTTGCATGTTGCACAAACATCTGGGTGCATTCTATACCCCAGTATCCGTACACCTATGGCCGGGCTTTTGGGGTGTGTTGGTGCGGTGTGTGTTTCGAATGCTGCAAATTGAAAATTATGTATAATCTTTGGCTTGCCCTCTATATTTGCGCAACCAAGATGCATTGCTCGTGTGTGGTCGGAGGCAGGTGAGGATTGGGGGTGAGGGATGCGAGGTGGGATGAACAAAAGGGGGGCGTGGCTGGTTAAGCATGCGACAAACTTCACTCGAGCTTCGGTTTGCCGTTTGCCAAGTGTGTGCACATAAATTGTGGCAATTATTTAATGGCCAAAGCCCTAGAGCGATAACGTGCAGTCCCACGCACACACACTTTTAGTGCAACTTATGCACTCAGGAAAATCGGCATACTTTTCCGCATTAAAATATTATCCTTAAAGTGAATGTGTGCAAATGAAGTTGGGCTTAAATGGGCTGTAAAGAATCTAAAGCATTTTTAAAGGACTTTTCAAGTCCTGCTCTCTGAGCCCTATTCTCAGACTTATCTTTTTGTTAAATAAACAATTCGATTACACCTATTTCTCCCTGTGCAGATCCCAACACACTCACACCCCGAGCACACAGGCACACCTATGTCTGCCTAGGCGGTACATGCAGTTAATACTAATGAGTTATGCCCGGGCATATGCATTTTGCATTTTGTATTTGGTATTTGTTGCCGGCTCCCTATTTGAACACCGTCCGGACGCACTATTTGCCAGCTCTGGGCTTGTGTGTTTGTGTCTGAATCCTGAATCTGGAGGATTTACGAGCATGCACTTTGATATCATTGCCGTGTCCAACAGGCAGGTGCAAATCTCGGAGGCTCCGTGGCAAACGAACTGGAACTGCCCCAGTGATTCATGTTATCTCGAAAGGAGGCAGAGGAGAAGGAGGAGGACTTCTGTGAGTGACGCTCGTTAATTAATGGACGTAATTAAAAACTTTAATCAATCGCTAAAATATCTCGGGGATATGCTGTTTTTTGTGCCCAGCATCCCTAATTATCCTCGGTGATGATGAGCGCTGCATTTGCATAAATGGCGCTTATCAAAGCGCGGCTGCGACAAAGGCTTTACACGGCTCCGACCTGATGGGCATGAAAAACTATTAAATTATATATATTCGCGCACATATTAAAACCGCTTTAACGTGACAGGCATGTGTCAGGCCAGGCCGCAATAAAATGACCGCCGAAGCCAAAACATTGCGGTGAGCCGAGCGAACCCAGCACGGCCCATAAATAACGTGCCCCAAAAAGCGGCAGGATATATGCGTGTGGGGGAATATATTGGGGCATTTAAAGTTAAGCCCGGCCAGGGGTCGGACTTTGGACTGGTTCAATAGTTGACCATTGGCGTTCAGCCGTGACTGTAATAAATTTAACGCCGTACAAGTGCAAAGTGTAAGCCTCGTGTGTGCGAGTGTGCTCAACTAAAAATTCCATAAAATTTATTGTGGGCTGTGATATGCCAATAAGAACATTGTCAAATGTTAATTTCACGCCTCAAGGACTTCTCCACCTCCCTAAAGGCATTAGGGAACCTCTCAAATTATGCAACACAATCGTTTCGATAAGAAATAAAAACTCTTGACAATAAATTCTTGTATATTTAGTTATATTTACATTACTGTTTCGACATTTTATATTTATTTTTATACCATGTACCGTAGGTACAAAGGTATATTAATTTCGTGCAAATGTATGTAACAGGCAGAAGGAAGCATTTCCGACCCCATAAAGTATATATATTCTTGATCAGC